>JAJGOT010000156.1:1142500-1367500 GCA_022457155.1 Cladopsammia gracilis
TTCAGACATATCCCCCATTCCTATTATGGCCCCCATCCTTTTTAAAAACTTATATTCCTATTACACACCCATTCCTATATACCCCTATTTTTTATTCCCCTATACCTAATATACCCCCATTCCTATTACGTTTCATTCCCTTCATACCGCCATTTCCATCACATTCCTCTATTACTTACTATTATACTGCCCTTCCCATTATACCCCCAATCCCTCCATACCCCAATTCTAATCATAACCTCATTCCCAACATACCCCCATTCCTACTATACCCCAGTCTTACCCATAGTTCTATCATACAGACCCATCCCCTTCATACCATTACACCCACTATACCCCTGTCCCTAGCATATCCCCCATTCATGTTATACCCCCTTTCCTATTATACACACATTCCCTTTTTGTTGTACACCCATTTAATTATACCCCTATTCCCTTCATAGCCCTGTTCCTATACCCCCACTCCTATTATAACCCATTCCTATTATATTGCCTTTCACATCGTGCCCCCATTCCCTTGGTGCCCATGTTCAAGCTAAACCCCAATCCTTTAGTATACAGAGAATCATCCCACCCCAAATTAAAATCACCTTCTAGTTTATACCTTAAATATACAGACAGTCAGCCAAAAAGATCAAACTGATCAAACTATTTTCAAATAGCTTACCCCAAAATTTTAATCACCTCCTATTTTATATCTTAAATATACAGACAGTCAATCAAAAAGATCAAACTGGTCATACTAACATTATTATTGCTACTATTATCATTGTTACTATTATCATTGTTACCATTATTATTGTTACCATTATTATTGCTACTATTATTATTGTTACCATTGTTGTTGTCATTGTTGTTGCTACTATTATTATTGTTACCATTGTTGTTGTCATTGTTGTTGCTACTATTATTATTGTTACCATTGTTATTGCTACCATTATTATCGTTATCATTATTATTACCATTATTGTTACCATTATTATTGTTGCCATTATTATTGGTACTATTATTATTATTATTATTATTATTATTATCATTGTTGTTGTCATTATTGTTACCATTATTATTGCTACTATTATTATTGTTACCATTACTGTTACCAATATTGTTATCATTATTATTTTTACTACTACTCACCGGATAACTCCGACCATGAATTGTGATCCACTCAGTCCAATTACTATTACTTATTGTTATCATTATTGTTATCATTGCTATTACTGCTATTATTGTTACCATTTTTGTCATCATTATTGTCATCATTTTACTACTATTATTGTTACCGTTATTGTTATCATTATGATTGCTGCTGTTTTTGTTTGCCATTATTGTTATCATTATTGCTATCATTATTATTGCTAATATTATCACTATGCCCCTGATTATTTTAAAACCCCAAAATTTGTGGACGCCTCCAAGTTCATACCTTAAAAAAATACAGACAGTCAACCAAAAAGTTCAAACTGATGGAGCTGTTTTCGGATGGCTTATCCCAGATTTTAATCACCTCCTAGTTTATATTTTAATATACAGACAATCAGCTACAAAAATTCTAACTGATCAAACTAACAATCAGCTACAAAAATTCTAACTGAATAAAGTAAAATAAAAAATATATATTTCGGTTTGAAACTCAAACCTTCGACGGGGGCTAAAATAAAAATGAGCATATACGTTAATATCGTTACAATTTTAAAAGTTTAAAATATGGAACCAAGAAACATGATAGGTGACTACATTGACAGGTAAATAAAAAAGCGTCCTATGATAAACTGGCAAATATAATAGTTGACTAAATAATGACAGGCAGTTTTGCTAAGATAACATAATTAGTGCAGTTCATCGCGTTTATTAATACCCGAAGGTTCTAGTGTTTTTGCTTTGTCGATGAGATGAGCTTCACGCGCCTTTCTGACAGAGTCTCTTATGTTTTTCATGAGCTCGATGGGAATGAGTATGATATCATTGAGTGAGTGGCCTGGCTGGTTGAAGTGTTGTGAGATTGGAGTAGGCGTCTGTAGTAAATGAGGTTTAGTCACTGAGCGGCGATGTTCTCCGAAGCGTTCCTTGAGTCTGCGTTTAGTCTCACCGATGTATTGTTTTTGACATTTTCTTCATTCGATCATATAAATAAGGTTTTTAGAGTTGCAGGTAATGCGTTCCTTGATATGTCTTCCTTCACTAGTTGCAGAAAATGTATATTTATCTTGGTTTTCTTTTAAGAAAGGGCAGGTTAGACAGCGCGGATGATTGATGATTTTGATTGATAATTGATGATTGATTTTGATGATGATTTTGAAATTGATGATTTTTTTTTTGAGTTCCTGAGTTCGTAACTTCAAGAACATTAAGGCTACGACAATGAAACCAAGAGGGTACATAGTACATCCGAAACTGTCTCCTTTGCGGTTGCACAATGGAACGATGACGTCATATGACGTAGTTATTAGGTAATTAGTTATACGGCCGCCATCTTGGATCCGCCATCTTGGATTTCTGAAATTTTTTAAAACCTCTTAAAAACAATCCAAATTGACTCAAAATTAATCAAAACCAATAAATAAACGCTAAATGACGTAAAAATGTAAAAGTTATACCAATAAACATTGTTTTTCTCCATTCAAAGGTACAAACCTGCAAATTTAAGAAAAAACATGGCTGTCAAAATCTTGTTGCCATGGAAACATCAAGTCACGTGATCAAAAAATTGTCATATGAAATTGTTGCCAGATAAATTTTAGGAAAAGTCACCAAGTTTGATGGCGTTTGAATACATATTAAAGAACTTATGAACGTTCAAAGTTAGCGCGGGCACTTTGTGCCCCCGCCCCCCACCTCCACCCCCCAGGCCGAATAGGGTTAAGTGACAAAATTTGTTCATTTATGTCTTTTATATCTTTCTTTTATATCTTTTTTGCACGTAACAAAATACAGTAGAACCTGTACTTTGGGACGCACCATTTAAAGGGACACCTACATTAAGGGAACACTTCTCCTGGTCCCGGCCGCAGCAAAACGCTAATATAATTAATCTTTTAATTCAATACTGGGGAAATTAGACACCGGCCGGCATAACGCTCGTATAATCTTTGTAATTAGCGCCTCTATCAAAGGGACACCTCCATTAAGGGGACACTTCTCTTGATCCCGGCCGGCAAAACGCTCATATAGTATTTTGTAACTGGGGAGAGGGGAAGGCGGGGAGGCCTGTGGACAAAGCTTCCCCTTTTCCCTTCCTCTTACTCTCCTCTCCCCTCCCCTCCCTTCCCTCTCCCCACCCCCTCGCTCACCGGCTATTCGTTTCGCCCTATCGCAACCAGAAGGCCTATTTACGGGCAAAGGCTAGAAGAGAATTAGTAAAAAACCTTCACTGAATTACGGATTATCTGCCGGATCGCAAGGCTCGCGTAGTCTGCGTCTGCGGCCAGGCTAGGATTGCACGGTTAGTACAATAATTAAATATTCACCTGCTAGATGTGATCCTACTTCATCTGGTGATGGTAATGGTGTTCCTCGGACCGCTTCTACAAAGGCCTGAGGGTAACGATCTAATACTTCAGAGACTTCTTCAACGTTTGGCTCTTGCTCATCCCTGGTATAATAGATGAGAAATCGAATAGTTAGTGGGCATTAATTTATTTTCCTGACCGTTGAAATATACGATTGTCGTAAAATTAAAACATCAACAACAACAACAAAAGTAATGCTATGACTCCATTCGGGACTCAAAGGAAATGCAACCGCGGCGTTTTCCTGCGCTTGACATTCGCTTCTGATTGGCTGAAAAAATTGCATATCCGCAAATTTGAATGTGCACTCAGCTAATTTGAATAATAAATTTAAAGCACTTTGAAGCTCGTCATAGTTTAGGTTTCAGTAGTCAAGTATAGTCACCAAACGTCGTGGGAGCAATGCGACACGCGAATAACATCCACGGAATTCACAACAACAAGCTGAAAAAAAAAAACATGCTTTTAAAACAAACTGCAACTGATTCCATTTTCCATCATTACCATGTAGGTTTTGTGCTTTGCTCCTTCTTTTTGTTTTTCATCGTCGCTTAAAAGGACCTAAAAACACTCTCGCATTCTTCTCACGATTCGTGAAAAAAAAAAGAGATAGAATAATGCATGACATCATAATAGCTGTACAGTCGTAGTCTTGCTCGCGCGCTCTAGTAAGCCGCATGCGCGCGGAACTAATGCTGCACGCGCGCGGAACTTATTTTACTACCAGTAATCATAGATTAGCGAGTGCGTTCGAGATGTTGTCAATCATTTAGAAATCGTCGCTTTTGCAATGCAGGTCACACAGTTTGAATATTAAAAGGTTAAGAGACTTCACGTTCCTTTTACAGCCAGCGCGTACGTTTATTTGCAGGTAAAACGCGCACATCAGTCTGAAAAACACACTACTACCAATCTTTTTGATATTCTGATAAGTAGCTTTAGTCATATTTGCTAGCAATAGTTCGAATAAATCAATACAATTTCACTTACCCTGGGGGAAACTGCAGAAAATCTGGCATTGGTTACTTTTTGGTGTTCCCAGTTATGTAGCGAAAAACAACTGTATTGGCGCGCGCTAAAATAGCGAATTTATATCGTCACATTGCGTCAACAAAGTACAAATTAAAGATCAAAAATGAAAATATTCAAATTTGATAAGTTATAAAAGAACGAAATGTCACTCAAAAATTGCTCAAACACAAAATGTCACATTCCGTATATGTGTAGTTGCTCTTTATCAGCTAGTTTTTAACCCGTGAATATACGCGCATGCGTAATGAACGGGTTATCGGAAACGGCGATTGATATGCAAATGAGTCACTCACTCGCTCACTCCTTCCATCAGCTGTAAACTTAGTGACGTAATGCTTTGTTACGAATGCGTTTTGTAACAAGAACAGCGTGAATCCAGCGATAACAATAACTAAATAGGTGTAAACGAATATAAACAACAATAAGCTTAAAGATGTTTCGCATTTGGAGTCTTTAATGCAACGTTAAAATCGATCTAAAAGGAATTTTCAACTGAGACACGCGTTTTGATGGTTATCTACATTTAAGTAATAAAATTTATTCCATTTCAAGTCGGTGGTCGAGTGGTGTAAAGCGAGGACTCACATCAGAAAGGCCCAGGTTCGAATCTCGCTCGGGCCGTTAATTTTTTTTTCGTTTTTTTTTTTCTTTCTTCTTCGGACTGAACATTATGAAAGTGATGTACTGTATTTTTATTTAAATCCTTACGTTTAATTTTAAAAACATATTGAACCGTGACAGAGTGAAAACATAAGCTTACCGCATTGCGTTTAAGCGCGTTACGCATTTCAAATTCACGGGTTGGCTCTAAGGAGCCTTTGATTTCTTTAACCATGAAATGGCTGATTCTAGAGAAATTTCTACGTTTAGAAACTCGATAATATTCATCGTTTTCTCTCAAAATGACAATTTTATTCGCCATATGATCGCGCCGTTATTAAATTCGCTATTTTACCGCGCGCTAATACGGTTGCTTTCGCTATATAGCTCGGCGGCAATGGCATGATCTGCTCAAGTAATTCCATTCCAAGTGTTTTTTTTGTGTAAACGAGGCCGAGAAAAAGTAAAAATTATCACATGAGATCAACGCTATCTGTGCCAGTCCAATTCAAAGGGGACAAACTTCAAATAAATGTGGCTACTAAACATATCTGAATTTCGTAACTGTTCATCAATAGAATGCCTAATTAAAATGTGTGCAATTCCACAATTGGTTTCGGATAGTTATTTATTTATTATTATTTACCTGATTTTACTAATAATTTGTGTTTGCTAAATTTGATTGTAAATTATACAACCTGCCTTGATTAGCTTTGCTATATGCAGTTTGTATATTTCTCTAATTTGTTAAATTTAAATTATTGAAATAAAATAATAGAGTGTTTTCACATGATGTCATAAAAATTAAATAATCTAAAGTATACATCCTACAAAGCTGTTTCTAACATGGTATGTGAATATCAGTGTTATAATTGTTCACAAAAAGTTTCAGGTTTTAACGATGTTTCGTCTTCGATTTATAAAGGTTGTAAATGTGTCACGCAATTCGTCACGCTATTTCAGATAAGCCGTGAAAATAAACAAAATTGAACTGTAGTTGAAAGTTATTAATGAATTATAGATGCTTATAAGCCGATTTCATGCCTCTTATAGTGAATAAAATATTTTGTGATGAGATTTTTGTTGTTATTAAGACTTTAAAGTCTTTAAATTTTTGGCCGCCATGTTGGTGTCCCTAAGTGGGACACCAAGATGGCCGCTCCATACATTTCTTACTAAAAATGTCTATACTCATTCGCCTATAACTCTTGAATGAAATGCTCTTGCGCTTCAAAATTTGGCCCAGATATGTAGTTTTAAACTCTCTACAATTCCATAAACATTTTGGAATCGAAACTGCTTCTGAATTTTGATATGACGTCAGTGAAAACACTCTATAAAATGATGAAAATGATATGGCATCACGATCGATACCCGCGGGATATCATAAAACCCGCGGGACAAAAACGACACGAATATTTGTGTAGTCACGCAGCGCTCCTCTCCATTACATCGCTCCCGACCGCTAGGCAGCTATATTTGCAGGCAAAAAGAAAAACGCTTATGTTACATTTGGCCCACTTTTTAATTGCCAAATGTAAAATGCAAAGTAGCTTGGTATTGCTAAAATCGGAAATCCCTTGTACTTGTAGGAGGTTATATTTAGCTTACTTTCAAGCGAAGAAACCTGAGAAGACCGCCTTTCATTCTAGCCGCAGCTAGCTGTCCTTTTTCCAGATACAGTCGAACCTCTCCTTACGGACACCTCTCTAATACGGACACCTCTCTATTACGGACAGTTTCATATGTCCCGGCAAAATTCTCAAATATTTAAAAAAAAACCTCCATAATACGGACCATCTCTAATACGGACAACGGACACTAAATCTCGGCCCCAGAGAGCAAATTCATATAAACTTAACCTCTTTATCGCGGACACTCTGGTGATCAGGTGATGATAGTTTGAGTAAGTAATACAATTTCCTGTTTGTGGTTACAAACATCCTGGAAACATATATGGGTCATATATCGAAAGACGTTTTCAGAATTGTACTTTATATTACTTTTTCACATGCATCATTGCGTTGTAGTTCGTTTCGTTTTAAAACAGTGATTCACGTATACCTTATGTAGCTGAGAATTTTACAATGTAGTACACTACTGATAGACTGTGTCTCAATGCTGTACATTAATCAATTTAAATGCAGTTAAAAGACGAGTGTGGGCCTGTTTCCCGGGGCCTGTTTTTAGTTACTGAACAAAAACTGTCAGTGGAGTCTTAAAAGTGACGTCATCGTGGTGACCTCTATACTCTAATACGGACACTTTGCTCTGTCCCTTCGGATCGGTGTCCGTATTAGAGAGGTTCAACTGTACCACGCAGCTTTTTACATCCTCTTATTTCGTTGGACCTGGATATCACGCAGCTCTATTGTTTTTAGGGATAGGGTCCATTGTTGTGTTGTTTATTCTATTGTTTTCTCAGCAAATCAGAGAAGACCTTGTAAGAGCTGCGTACTGCCACCCCCCCCCCCCCCCCCCCCAAATCGCCGATCGCGTATTTGCTCTCGCGCGGTCTCCCGCTCGACTCTACCGGCTCGACTATCCAAAGAGAGACCTCCTGTTAATTTCGAGTAATAAATTTTCATAAAAAATGTTCATAATTAATCCAGGAATATAAATTACAGAATAAGTAATTTTTTGAACAGGTTTGCTGACACTCCGCGGGCTCGCCATGCAAATAAACAGTAGTCCTCGTCATCCCCTCGAAGTTAAGTGAGTTGATCCTGAGTTGGTTGCATGATCGACGAGGAATGCAAATGATCTGAAGGCGTTAAAAAATATAGCTATATAACTTTCACAAATGGAGAAAAAACATTACTGAAAGGCGGAAACATCGCTTTAAATCAAGAAATGGCGAGTCGCTACACGTCGGTCGCAACTGACTCGAGCGAGCAAGTTCATCTAATAAAAGAGGATGAAGAGCAAACATCGGGTCCTTCTCCTCGCCTCAACCGAAAAAGTTTGGCGATTTTCTTTGGAGTAACCGTAGTGGCAACAAGTCTTGTGGTCTGCGCAGTAATGGTGTCTTTGTATTCTGGTAAGAGATTGCCTTTTTGGCCCTCTGAAGTAAAGCTATCCATGCTTTTAGAAATGTTTAGCATCATTTGACGTTACGGCCGCCGACGTTAATTATAGAAAGCGAAGACAGCTGTTCTTGTTGGAATTTCTTTATTGTTTCCCTTCAAAGTGTGCTAAGGATTTGTTAGTGTTTGTAAATGGAGAATTTTCTCTTGCCTTTTCGTTTTTTTAAAATTATCGAGGCTTTTATTTCGTTTAACCTCTTGTTTAACGTGCCTATAATTTGTCATCAAAATTTAGCGACCCTTTTCTGTCGGTCCTATTTGTACTATCCTCGATAAGGTTATATTTACTGTGTAGGAGCGAAGTTTCGTTTGTGGTTGAAATCTTGTCTCTCTTAATGTTCTGTGGTTAATCTTTATGCACTGTTTTCCCTCTATGAAAATTCAAACGTTGCGTTTGGAAGTTCTTCCGAAATAATTTAGTTCACGATCCACAGTAATGTTGTAAAATTTCCTGCTTGGTTTGACTTTGAATACAAACAATTTGATATTACAAGAGAGCACCTGCGGCTTATGATTTTCCCGGGAAAGATCTTTGTCCGGCAGAAACCTTTTCAAAACAACTGTCGACAGTTGTTAAAAGAATTGCTGTGTCTTAACTGTTTTAGTGTACGTGTATTTATTGAAAAAATAACCGCAGTTTTCTTTTCTATAAAATGCAGTTGGGTTTGAATAAATTTACAAAGGAAAACACTTCTCCCGCCTTATAATTAATTCCTATATTCGACAAAGCGTTTGCCAAAAAAAAATCCAGATGTAACAAAAAAGTAGTATAAAAAAAAATTTGATTTAATTATGAAGGTATTTTCTTCAGTTTTAGCTTCATTAATATTGACTCAAATTTGCATGAAAATGTTAATTTCTTTCTTCCAGTTAACCAGGGAACCCAAAATACAGTACCGCTTGAAAGTATTAGTGCATTTGCCGTGGTTTCGCCTAGGTCAAACAGCAGTTTTGGGCTGCGGTTTCACCTAGGTAATTCCCGTCCGCACTAAAAACCCGCTTTCACCTCGTTTTTTGTGGTTGAGAAAACCGCAGAAAGAATAGGACGCGGTCGTGTTTGAATAGAGTGTCGTTTCCTTTGTTTTGAAGTTCATTGACAACAACAGGGTTGTCCCTAACAGCCGGCAGCCGGCAGAATTAACCAGCTACTTCGGTCGTTTGTGCCGGCTACTTTTGTGATATATATTTTTTTAAAGACAAATTATTTGTTTCTTTACTGGTGCTATCCGGCTACTTAGAAATTTTTGCCAGCTACTTGAAAAGTTGTGGACAACCCTGCAACAATAGGTGAGACGTGGCACTCCGATGATTTGAATGCGAGACATTTCACATGTTAAAATTCATCAGAAGTCGGCTGTGAATGCTGTTGTAGTTCGCAAACGGTTAAAATTTGACAGTTGACAAGCTAAGGAATCCGTGGGTTCTTGTGGGCTGCAGCCGCGATTTTGAAGGATGCGTGCAGGCTTCCCTTCTTTGTATGACCCCACCGTCTGACTGGAAGCCTGTCTGCAGGCTAGAAATTTGGCTGCTCGATACAAACGTCTGTGAAATGTGCCGACTTTGTGGAGCTATATCCCCACTATTTTAAAGTATATCGCTTTTAAACTCAGCCACTTTACTAATTTTGAGATGCTTTTTTCAGCAGTGTCGATGGATTTTTGCTATCAGGTTAATATAAAATTTGGAGAAACCGTGATAAGACCTAAAATAAAATAAGCACACTTAAAGTAAAATAAGCACACTTAAGTTCGTTCTTTGAAAGCCCCAAAAAGTTTCTTTTGCGTGATCCTATTTAAGATTCTTTATTTCGTTGGTGCTGGCTGATTATGGCCGGTTTCCCTCAGTTTAAGGTGACTCCCTACAGTTTTATAGCCGCGCGCCACTGATGACACAAACGTTAGTAAATTTGCGCGCATTCATACAAAAAAGGCAAAATTAAGAGCAGATTTTCTCGCCTTTCCTTTGGTGAATCTTTTTAAAAGTTGGCATAGTTTGAGATGAAAGCTCAATCGTTCATATATTCTTTTTAGGAAAAAATCTGTCGGAGCAATTTAGTGTAATTGTTAAATATATGAAATTGCAAGATATCGTTTAAACCGTCTGAACGACCCCATGTTTTTATCTTTCCAAAATGTTGCCCGTGATCATTTCCACAATATATCAAAGTTTAAAAAAAATTCACCGAAGGAAACTCTAAATATTAAAAAATAAAGGTCAATTTTTGCAAAATATTTGCCATTCTTTAGATGCTGCATTGCCATGGCAATGGCCTCTACCAAAAAATTGACAATAAATAAACATGCATAAATATGTTGGAATCCTTACTGGCGAATCTCATGAACCGAAATTGCAAGATAAGAAAATTGTGTCTTACTTTGTAACTCATGATAGATAGTGTAGGTGCTTTTGTTAATACTCTAGGGGGCCACCTTAAAAGCGCAATTCCATTGCCAGCAGGACAGTATAGTCGACCGATTATAAAATACATGTAGATGTATGAAGTCTATAAATCGATGCGTACAAAAACTTGAGTGTTTGGTATAAATGTTCGCTATCTTTGCTTCAAATGTGTGAAGTCAGAAAAAAACGATAAGAATGAAGATTCTTGTTTTCATTCTCCGTTCCTGTGAATGGAGAAGATTCAACAGAACAACTTGATATCGCTTTTATCGCGATGTCGGATGTTGTGAAATCGACATCTCTAGCCTTTTGATGCCTCCATGGAAAATATCACTGATTGTACAGTTGTTGAGTTAAACAATACCATAACAATAGAAATTACCGTAGCCACTAATGTTTGTAACCAAGGTATTACCGCGTCTGTTTCCCAGGAGTGTTTCGGACGCTTTTGTCCTTTCCGCGGTTGCGGTTTCGTCTCACCTCGGTGAATTTGCAGAAAACAAAATGGCGGCGGACAAGGTTTCACCACGTCCTTATGCACTAAGGAGTAGTACTGTAGTGTGAAATATTTTAACTATAAAATAATAATTGATGCTCTTACACAATATATTTGTCTATTAATTTGTAGACATCCACATCATAGAATTTTATTCAGTGACATTATTTTCAAGAGATCTGTAACCTGGTAGATTATTATTAAGGGCAAATATATTCAAGGTGTCACAGTCAACTAGAGTCCCTTAGCAGGGTTCAAAATTTATTTTAATTTGTGTCTAGTCATGCTTGGGATAACCACAATATTTTGTGGGTTTGGTTATCACAAGTAGAGACTGGTTACAATTAGATGTATAGCCCAACACTGTAGACACCGGCAAATAAGCCACACTTACAGATAAGTATACCCCATGAGTTTGGAAGCTTAAATTTTTTTTTGGAGGGGTGGGGGCAGGGGGGGGGGGGTTATAAAAGAAGCCACATGTAAGTCAAAGAATTAACTGTAGGGAACATGATCTCTACTAGATATCTATTGAATTATCCTATATTGAAAACAAATCACACTTTTGATTGCAACTGCGTTTGTTCTTGCCACATGTTCAGCTTTACTGATGCTGTTGTCAACACAAAGGCTGTTACCTGATAAGAATTAGGTAGCCTTCAAATTTCAATGTCCAATATAAATGACTAAATATTATTCCCATTAATAACAAAATTTGAGATTAAAATCCTGTGGACCCAAAGTTAATTGAGGGACTAGTTATGAAACATTGCAGATTTCAGTGGTGATAACTAAGGAGCTACAATTTCTGTTGAACCGTACTTGACTTCCACTTCTTGTTTTTTGATCACACATTATGACTGAATAACTTAATAGCACCATTTCTATTGGTCAGTTGCTCAAACAAAAATTCAACATCAATTGTGTTGTGCACAAGACCAAAAAGTGATAACTAAAACATCGAACAAAGACATTTCTCAAGTTTCATAACCATTGCACTTTATTAACTTTGGTACGTGGACCTAAACTTAATTCAAGGATATTTTCTAACAGTTTGAAACCAGGAGGGAGACAGCAGAAAACAACCCTGGCTAGGTGCCCAATATACCACATTCATATTCTTGATATTTAGCTAGAACTAGCTTGCAGTCAAGACCTATGTGGAACAATCTTTTCACCTGCAAATATTAAAAATATTTGCCCCACATAAGCCTCCATTGCAAGCTACATTCCAGTTCAATATGGAGAATACGAATATGGTCTATTACAAAAAATAGTATTGGGTGGTTGAAAATGGATATCCACATAACTGTGCGCCAATTATGTAAGACTATGGTAGGCACACAGATGACCAATCACAATTGAGAATTTCGTTATGATAATAATATAATACATGTCAAATAAGAAGTTAAAACTTATATAGGTACTGCAAAACATTGACAGAAAATTTTTTTTTAAGGAATTAAGTACCAACAGCACATATATTTGACTTGTAGTCATTTTTTCTCTTGTAGGCAAAAGTGAGCCATTTTCCAACAAAGTAGCTCGTAGCTCAGACAAATTTTCATTTGAGGATGTTTTTAGTGGTCGATTTTCCTCTGCAGGCTATTCCTGCAATTGGATTTCAGGTTGGTGTTATATTATAATAATAATAATTTTTATTGTCAGCAGCTTGGCATATGGTACAGTTACATAGTTGAGCCTTGGTATAGGTTTCTAGAGTCTAAATTGGTGGCTTTTCCATAAATCCTTGATTCTTTCACACCCTCAGTGATCTGGCATTATTGTTTAGAACAAGAAAAAGCAAGAGGTAGCACTTTCAATCCCATAGTCAATGTTATTATGGAGACATGTAGTGTAGTTCTAACTTTTGAGTCTGTGGACGAAATCCTATGGTGTGACCATTCAAATGAAACCCCTTCATCAGTTCTTTTGCCTGGTACCATTTGTTCTAACTTTTGAGTCTGGACGAAATCCTATGGTGTGACGTCCATTCAAATGAACCTCTTCAGCAGTACTTTTGCATGGTACCATTTGTTCTAACTTTTGAGTCTGTGGACGAAATCCTATGGTGTGACCATTCAAATGAAACCTTTTCAGCAGTTCTTTTGCCTGGCACCATTTGTTTTTCATTGTTTTACAAAATGAAATTTGGAATTTTTCTTGAATTTTGATTTTTGGCACTATTCTGAGTTAAGGGTTGATAAACACTAGAATGTTAAGCTAGTGTTGCTGCAGGGTTGCTTTTGATGAAATTTATAGTACATGTATTTTCTTTAAAGTTTCCAAAATATTTCTAAGATTGGGGAGTTTGCTACTTTTGGTTGTTACTTTCGAGAGGTTTGTTAATTCAGAAATTGCAAGTAAGGTCTCAAAATTTATGCTACTTTTGTGTAGGTGCTATTTTTGGGGGAGGGGAGGTTATTTTCCAAATTCTATGGTATGAAATATTGTATATCATCTGCTTAATAAAATTCTGTTGGCTGTTGTTGTTTCAACGTGATAAAATAAAAATTTATAAAGGGCAAACAACTGAAAGAGGTGAAGTTCATTTAAGCACAGTATTTTAAACTTTTAGGGTTCCCTTCAAAGCACATAGTCAAGTGCTGCACCGAGAATGAGTGATTGCTTCCAAGTGTTTGGTATATCATGCTAGCTTGGACCTGAAGGTTGCATGTGTACAACACTTGCGGGAGTGGTCAGTTTGTCGAATAAAAACTTATTTTTTAAAAGATCAGTCAAGCAAGTACATTGCTCACTAGTTCTTAAAACTCGAAAAACTTGTCTTGAAAGTCTTCAAACTTGACTCAAGACTTGATCCTCAAAATTTCGGAGAATTGAGAATTGATTGATTACTCAAAGAATCACGAGGTGTCATTAGGAAAGTGGGCTAGAAGAGCTGGACTAGTAATAAATGATTGTTTAATGCATTTTCGTTTTCGTTTTCAGATGATGAATATATTACTTCTAAACTCGAAGGGATGGTGCTGATAAACTTAACTCAGAATAAATCAGATATTTTGTTAGATGAGAAACAAAGGGTCAGTAAATAAAAAAAAATCACTGTTTTTTTAATACTGTATTTACCGGTGTATAAGTCGAACCGGTGTATAAGTCGACCCCACTTTTTGAGCCTAAAAATTAGGATTTTCTTGATTTGACATCAAGTATGAGGAGAGAAATTCTTTACGATTTTCTAGGAAAACAAGCCTTGTCTCTCTTACAGAGCATCTTCGAGACCCAAAGTCAAAGTAAACTGAATGAACCACATCGATCGACTAACACGCGAACGAACGCACTTTGTTAATAAATTGACAAATATGAATCCAAATTCTCAAGATACCTGCTCTAAAATGTCTTTCGTTATGTTTGTGGGTCGTTTTCAGGCTTTTTACAATGAAGAAATGCCGTAAAATGAACGCATGAAGCCATAGAACGAGTCTGTGAACAGGCCGCCATCTTGGATGCTTAGTAACCCAGCTAAGCTCGGACAACACTGGAAACCAGTAGCCAAGAAGCGCGTGCTCATTTCAAATGTGCGGTTACCAAGTTTCTAGCGTCTTTTCGATCGATGTGCGATTTGTGGAAGTAGTAGTAGTCATGGATTTCAAGCACAAAATAACCTCAAACTTGCATGCATTGAGCGGGAAAATCGAACATTTCTAATGACAAATCCCTAATGTGAAGAATTCACACTCGTAAAGGTAAGAACGCGTATTTTGCTCGGAAAGTGAAACCAAGATCGATCATTGCTCCTTTACTGCAATAAATGTCACTTCCATGTTAATTTCAGGGTGTCATTGTTATGTTAATTTACTTATGAACGGACAGCTCTTGAGTTTTGGCCGGTGTATAAGACGAGGTCGATTTTTGGGGCAAATTTTCATGGTTTCAGGGGTCGACTTATACACTGGAAAATACGGTAGTTGTCACTGTATTTAGCATTAAAGTGCTAATAGGCCAGTTTCAATGTATTAAAATTTTGATGTGATTCCAAAAAAAAAAAGAAAAAAGAGAAAGAAAGAAATTATTCATCTGTGAACCTCAATTTATTAATATGATTTTTTTTTTGTTTTATTCCCCCAAGCCTCGAATCCAGGAAAAAATTAATATATATCGAAATTGGCCTTTTGGAGACACTGATAATAGAAGAAAATAACATCTTTTTAAAAATCCTAATCCCAGTTGTTTTTTTTTATAAAGGCCATGTAATGACAATAATTTTTTATTATTAGTATTATTTTAAGACTGTTAGACACAGACGTAACTTTATGATTGTAGCATTGTACTTGCACATTTGGCTACAAATTGTCCTTGCAAACTTTGAAAGACCTTTCTCATCATTTATTTAACATTATTAACCCTGGCAATAGTGTTTTAGCTTTTAATTAATAATAATTGTCATCATCATCCCCTGGGATAAGCAAGGATCTGGAGGTCTAGACTTAAGTTGAACTATGGGTTCCTTAGGCCACGTGTTGTTGCCTGTTACCTACCTTATTTGTACTTTTAGGAAATTAACGCTCCGTGAAATTAATGTGAATTCTCAAAATTCGCATTAATTTTTGTGAGCGTTAATTTCCGCGACATTATTTAAGTGGAGCGTTCTTTTCTGAGACCTTAATTTCACCACAAATTCTGGAAAAAGCAACTAGGAAACAATAACCTCTTTTCTGCGCACTAGTTTTCAATCTTTTACAATGTAAAAGCCTTAAAGATATGTCATCTGCAATATTTCCAGTTCATTCTTTCTTTCAGAAGAGCAGTTCTCGACAACCGTTTTTTTTGGTGCTACAGCCAAAATATCTTTAGAGACATCAATAATTGCGTTAATTTTCTTCTGTTTGGAAATTTGCTCCCCCTCTTGTGTCAATTTCCTTTATTCGAAAGAAATTTTCTCTCCAATTCACGTTAATTTAAGTCATGTTAATTTCAAAGACGTTTAAACTTGTGATTTTGTGAAAATCGCAAACATAAGTCTCCCAAAAACAAGTGCGAATAAGGATCATGTAGAGATCATTTACCAGCAGTGATATCTGAAGCTGTGTGAAATACTTAACAATAATAGCAGTAATATTAATTGTTATAATAATAAATATAATCTTTGTTGAGGATACCAAAATATATGAGTCCTCATAAGAAACTAAACAGTTGCAAAGTATTGACAAACAAAATGAAATTTGAAAACCCAGTTTTTGGGATGCCTTAAATAATTATGTAGATTTATGTTGTGGTTTGATTTTTTTGGTTTGAAATTTTCAAACCAGGTTGATAATTACAGTTTGATAATTGTCTCAGATTATGGCAATGAATCTGAGACAAAGGAAAATAAAAATGAAACTGGTTTATAAATTTCAAACCCAAAAAAAATTACACCATAACATGTATACCCATTTATGCAACTTTTTATTTGTAAATTCATGTAGTGATCACCCTTAATGAACAATAGGTAAACCGGTCAATGCTTTTTACAGGAAAACTTAGGGATTAAAAATCACTGGTTTTCACCTGATGAACGATATATTCTCTTTACAAAACACGAACAACAGGTGAGTTGCATTGTATCATAGATTAAAAAAATGCACTTTAAACATTTCAATGCGTCCCAGGATTACTGCTTTTCAATGGTAAAAGTGTTAAATAATTATAAATATTACCCCCATCAAAATATTGATAACATACAAAAAAAACAGTCTATGAAATATTTCTTACAAAGTAACTCAACATTAAAAAACATAATAATTATTTTCTTTACAATAGTTCTCCAGAATCCCTTGAAAATTCGCAAGGCATGTGAAATTCATGTGAAGGCATATGACACAAATCTCTCTTACATTACACTACATTACATTACACATTTTTGCATTGTTCGTGAAATTTTTTATGTACAGTCAAACCTCTGCTAACAGACACCTCCCGTAGGGGGCACTTAGTCGCTGTCCCAGCCACATATAAACTCTACATTTTTAAACTCCCATTAGCAGACACCTCTTAAGCAGACACTTTTTCTGGGCAGACCTGCACCTTTCATAATGCCTCACAGGATTGGCTAAGAAAACAATAGAACAAACAACACAACAATGGACCCTAGCCCTAAAAACAATAGAGGCACACCTCATCCTGGTCGAATAGAGGTTCTGAAGAGGTGCAGACCTGCTTTTTCTGGTCCCAGTGGTGTCTGTTTATGGGAGGTTCGACTGTATATTTTCTGTTCATTTGTCCTCAGAAGGTTGGCTTAAGCCTGTTCATGGGTTCGTCTTGATGTGCAAGTCTAGAGTTGTGGTAATGGGAACCTTGTACTTGTGACAGGTGTAACTTCATGTAAGCTGTATTGACAGTACCAGGGCTGTCACTGATTTTTCAAATACCAGTTGTTGTGAAAGTGAAGAATACAAGAAATTTGGTTTCTGGGGTTTCCAATGTTTTTTCTATCAAAGCAGCCGGCGCTCAAACACATATTAGCCATGGATCTTTCCTGGTCCTGAGCATCACAGAAACAAAAACAAGAGAGTAGAGTGAATTGTTTATTTATTATTTTTATTTTTTTTTTATTTCCAGCAATATAGGTATTCTTTCTGGGCAGAGTATCATGTGTATGACATTCAAACAAAGTATGTAAACTTGTTTACTTGTAACTTGATACTGAGATGTCTGAGTCTCATTTTCTCTCTTAGTACACTACCCATCTGTTTCCTTGTCCCCACCCTTGTCCTTAATATACATGTATGCATTACGCACCCTACCCTCCAGATTTCTTCTCTATCCTTCTTTCTCCCTACCCTCCCTGCCTTTCCATTCCTTTCCTTATTCCATAACTCATGTGCTGTGTAACCTACCCATCAGTTCTCTTGCCCCTGCTTCCACTTCCCTTAATCTGGCCTTGTCAGTATTCCCTATTACTCACCCTACCCTCTGTTCCTTTAACCCCATCATACATCCTTCAATATACATGTACCAATCCTTAAGTTCTCTTGTCCCTACCTTCAATTCCCTTAGCTTTTGTTGTCCGTATACTCCATTACTCACCCTCCCCTCCCTTTATCGTCCCCTCATTTCCCTTCAGTTCCCTTCCTTTAACCCCTCGGTTCCCTTCCTTACCATATTGCTCATCCTAACATAACCTCTAGTTTTTGTCTGGAAAAAATTGGAGTCTGTCAGAAGAAGAAAACAAAGTTATCACTTCGATGAAGAGTCCTACATACAAGTCATGTACAAATCAGACATATACATGTACATGTACCATGTCCTAATTTAACTCTGAAGCACACTTAGCAATTGCCCATAGAAGAAGGGACAAAACAGAAAGATACATCGAAAATTACCCATGTAGAAATCTCTGAAGATGTCACAAGCTTGTTTGTAAATTTTATCGCCCTTCAGAACATTTGTTGAATATTTATTCAGGAGCATCTGATTTAGCATACACAGCTAGTTTAAATTATTACATGACTGTGCTCATTTCCGAAGTATTTTACTGGCTCCCCTGGCTATTGCTGTGTTCACATCATTGCATTGTCACTTGTCAAGCCCTTCAGGAACGAAGAGCAATGTAGCAAGGAGACAGCATTTGCGCTAACAGGACTGGTTTTGTCTGGCTTAGATCGAAACAACCTGAGGTAGTTTCAATCATGCTCAGAATAAACGTAATCATAGAATAAATCACAATTTGCGCAATGCACCCGCTTGCTCCACTTTTCATAGAGAAACATGTTTTTCTTGATCAGACTGAACATGTTTCGCCCGAGTGTCAACACAGCATTATGTGTCTTCTATTGCAGAACTTCAATTCAACTAAAACCTGGCATACAGGGACAGGATCCAAAAAAGATACAATATGCCACATGGGGTGAGAAGTCAAATGCTTTGGTAAGTGGACTGATTTAGCTTTCTTCTTACCATTATTCTGGTCTTCTGATAGGGTGCGAAAAATAATACAAAATTATTGGTGGCAAAAGAGAGCTGTTATTACTATTAATTATTATGCAATGTTTTGTCACTATTTTTCAGGATGAATTTCCAGTTTTTAGAACAAACTGACAGTCCCCAGATGTTTATGACAATTACACATTGTACATGTTAATATAAAAGCTTTGTAATCAGTAGCATTGCATGATGTAAGAACTGCTGGCTATTTGAGCTGAGAGTTGTCTTTTCATGTTTTCTTTTCAAGTTTATTGCCAAGACAAGTAGACAAGTAGGAATTATTAATAGTAGGTAGCTAGGGAAAAGGATTGGATAACTCCTTATATTAGAGATGTTTTCTCACATATTTCTTTGATTTATGGAGATTTTTAAATAAATAACATTCTGGTTATGCAATTTGGTGCAATTTGAAGCCAATTGTGCAAAATCGCACCATTGCATACTATCATAAAAATTTCAGATTCTCCAATTTTGTCAGACGAAGTGAACTGTGTGCTATTTATTTCCTGAACTCACTTCTTTTTTCTGCAGGTGTTTGTGTATGGAAATGATATTTTTTACATGGAGTCACCATCAAGTTCACCTGTTGTGCGGTTGACAGATAGTGGTGTGGAGCACAAGATCTTCAATGGAATCCCCGACTGGGTTTATCAAGGTAGCTTATCAGAAAAGGCTTGATCCATCCAACAGAATAAACATCAGGGTCCATCTTTAACACAAATTTGTTACCGCAAATGCTCTATTAAGCCACCTTCTCTGTTAACCCCCCTCACCCTCTTGAGCTTCAAGTTTTTAATAAGTTCTCCCTCGCTATTAAGACCCCACCCTCCTCCCCCCACAAAACCAGAGAAGACACAGCCACTTGGGTCGGGTTAGAATTGCATTATATTCTTGTTCTCAACATTTCCAACTTCCAACTTCATATGGGACAATTTCATTACTTTCTTTTCGAGTTGAGAGAGAGAGGGTGAGTTTTAAATAAGTTCCTCCTTTCTATTAAGTACCCCCCCCCCCCCCCTCAACTTCCAACTTCATATGGGACAGTTTCAACACTTTCATATCAAGTTGAGAGAGAAAGTTTTGAATAAGCCCCTCCTCTCTATTAAGTCCTCTTCTCTATTTAGCCCCCCCGCCCCCCCTGTCCCCGCCCCCCCTCTAGAAGGCCTGAAATAAATAAGGCCCCCTGTAATAGAGCATTTACGGTAAGTAGAGTCTAACACAAACTTATTAAGTAAAGTTAAACTTGAGAAGGTGAATTAAGGCTTAGGCTCTTCATGTACCATCTACTTGCTAATCTGTGGGACATGATTTATTTGTGGAGAAAGGTATTGATTTCCAGTTAGAAACTTCTTAATGTGTGAATGGCCTGTTTCTGTTTGTCACACAAATGCTTTTGAAAAATATCTTGTGCAGCTGTCTCAGTTCTTCGGAGAACCCCTACACCTACTTAAAAAGTTTTTAAAACCCCCATTAAATGGACGACTGCCATCACATCTTTCTTATGATCATCCTTATAATTTTGTCTTTGTCAACAGAGGAGGTGTTGAACTCGGACCACGCCCTTTGGTTCTCCCCTGATAGCAAATACCTGGCATACATCCAGTTTAACGACTCTAGAGTCCACCGGTATGAGTTCCCTTGGTATGGTGACAGCAAGAACGTCTATACTTCTATAAGAAAGCTTGACTATCCCAAACCAGGAACACCAAACCCTACAGTGAAGGTGTTTGTCATCGACCTTCAGGACCAGAAACGGATTGAGCTGGTAGAACCCCCTGGTTTCATGAACATGTGAGTGCTTTCAAGAGATGTTGTTTCCCCAACGGGTCTCATCGATTGAAGTGAAAGCGAGCTTTGAGAAGGCTTACTGGAGCCTTGAACCTCATCTCGGAAACGATGACTTGAAAGAATTGGCGACCGCAACCCTACGATCCGTTGCACTGAACTGAACCCTCTTATGTTATTCTTCGCGCCAAAATCGCTTTAAATGCTGTAATTTGCATGATCTTTTTATATTTTCCTTGATAATGGAGTCATGACTACTCCAAAACGTCGGATTTTATCGTTCGTTTTTACAGTTTTATGTTTTAAGAAATCTCTTTTAATATGTTTGAATATAATTTAATTTGGGTAAAAATTTTTTTTAAAAAAAATTATAAAAGGTAAGCCAGAGAACTGGCTTTACAGAATGTGAGCTAAACTTTGGTGCTATCCATTGATTCATCCTGTATCGAAAACAAATCCGCCACACTTTCAATTTAAATTTATTTATTGCAGCTACTTTAACTTTGTTTTTGGCCACAACAAGCTTGGTAACTGCGCAAATTTCTTAAGCACATGTTTTTATTTAGCCTGGTTGCTAATGTTAACTAAGATGGCTGCTTGTTTAAACAGACTCTTTTCTTTGGCTTCTTTTGTTCATTTTGGGTGTTCCTTCATTGCCAAAAGCTTCAAACTGTCTGGCAAAGATAGTGAGCACTCTTTTCACACAGGTATTTTGACAATTTGAGGCTAAATTTTACACTTTATAAACACAAAGCTCACATTTATACATTATGTGTTTGATGCGGATCCTTATTGAGTTATTCCAGGAAAAATCCACAAACCCCAACAGATGGCCATGGCGTGCTGGAAATTCTCACGGGAGGAGGGTTAAGGGCATTGGAAATCCGGGTTTGGGCGGTGGGGGGGGGGGGGGGGGTTGTTGGGGCTTGAACCTAAAAGTCCTTCTTTGGGGGTCGATGTTTTGAAAATGATTTTGAAGAGAACACTTTGTGCTTGAAAGAATAATTGAAGGACTGAGAGCATAACCACCCTATGTCAAATTTTAGGCCTTTTTTATTTTTTTCTCGCTCAGATTTGTCTATTTCTGGCATGTATACTACAAATTAATTGCAATTAATTCCATAGTTTTTGAGAAATAACGTATGCAAAAATATACAATATGTATCTCCATGTCTCCCACTCGAAAAAATGGATCCCTAAGTTTATGCTGAATTTTCACTTCAGATGAAAAAAAAGAAGACAATCCTGAAGTCAGCTACTAAGTTTTATGTAACTGCCTTACCGACCTCCGAGAAAGCATTCCCGGCCCTCTGCTGCCAGCTCATAGCCTTTGCCCACCTTGCCCAATTTCGGCCGGCCAGCAAGAACTCACTTTGAGCCCAAATGCTCCTAACTATTTAAACTGGGATGCCAGGCACTTAAGCTATATTCAAAAAGTCAGTTTTTCTTGTCACCCAACGGTCGTTGACAAAACCCAGATCGGATTGGATCGAATTAACCTCCTGTAACTCACAAAATGACGAATGGTTATAGGTCTAGAGCTAGAGGGGTTGACCCTGGCACTGCTAGAGCAATCAATCAATCAAATCAAAATCTTTATTTATACAGGGTTAAAAAATTAATATCAGTATTTACAATAAAAAAAAGCAATTCACTGTTTTACATATTTGCCGTGTGAGAGTCCAATATGGAAAACCATTCACTGATACCTTTTTTAAAAAGGCTCAGTGATTGAGTTGTTCTTAGTTCCTCTGGAAGGTTATTCCACAGGAAAGCTCCACCATAGCTAAAGCTTCGCTTAAGGTAGTCAGTTCTCGGCTTAGGTAATGCCAGTCTTTGTTTAGCATCACTAAGATCATAAGACGTAACTCTTGGTGTAAACACACACCCCTGTATGGTGTAAATTGCAATTGGCCCTTAGAAACTGACCTTTGTGCATTAAAATATTATATTAAAAATAATATATTTGTGTTTCTTTACAGTGATCATTATGCAGTTAATGTAGGCTGGTTATTAGAGGATGCTGTTACTGTGACCTGGCTCAATAGAGACCAGAATAAAGCCATTCTTCAGTTGTGTGAGAAGCAAGGATCTCACTTCCTTTGTAAAGAAGTAAGTTTTGGGTAAAATCTGGTTTTCACAAGCGACATAAGCATAAGCATATTAAGTGAAAGCATAAAAATTTGCATCAAGTTAAAACGAACATTCACAAATGTATATGATTGTTCCTTTAGCCCCCGCTACACGTTCTAACATTGTCATGTAACATTTGTCAGTCTAACAATATTAGACAGGTAGCCGGCATGTTAAAGGGCGTTTGTCTAACATTTTTTGTTAGACGAATGTTTGATCGAAATCAAAACATTCATGTAACAAAAAATGTTAGACAAACATCATCTAACATGCCAGCTACATGTTCTAACATTGTTAGACCAACAAATGTTATATGACAATGTTAGAACATGTAGCTGGACTTTATGCTTATTCTTGGACTTATGCTTATGTTGAGCCTGTTTTCACTGAACATAAGTGTTGTTATGCTTCCTCTAATGGTTACATATGTATGTTTATGCATATGTCGCTGATAAAACATTTACTGAACCAGAGGTGGTGGGAGGTGTGAATGTAACTTTGCTGGTACATTCCAGACATTCCAGGAATAAGATACTTGAACCCTTTGACTCCAAGAGCCGATTATGGAGACATGTAGTGCAGTTCTAACTTTTTAATTGAGTATGTCTTCAAATTCCTATGGTGTGACCATTCAATTGAAACCTCTTTGTTAGGACTGTTGCATGGTACCTTTCATTTTTCAATATTTTACAAAATGAACTTTGTTATTTTTCTTGAATTTTGATTTTGGCACTTTTGAGAGTTGAGGTTTAGGAGGTAAAAGTAAAAGTAAACGTTTGTGAGGAGTCAAGTGGATTGGACAAGCCAGATGGTTTGTCAGTGACGGTGCTCAGCTCCATGTCTCTGTACCATGAAGTGACTAGGAGCATTAATTTTACTGTTTCCTCTTGGATGTAATGCTTGTCTGTCACAGGCTGAGGCATGACTTACAGGTTGTTGAATGCCATTGTCACATGGGGAATGTACAAATGACTGCCATCCTTTCCTGTCTTCTGCTGTTCCAGCTTCCTGGTGCGCCATGTTTAATGAACGCCATCTAATTGGGTTTGGCTAGCACCAGTCATGCAATCCTTCAGGGAAAAATCAACCCTTGAGCTACTCCTTTGCTTTTTGTTAACTGCACATGTTGTCAACTAATTCAGATAGTTAATCCAATGCTCAACTACCAACTTGCAGGACCTTTGTTTGTCTGATCCCTCACCTTAGACCAATCTGACATGGTTGGACCTACACTTCTATACACCACTATGTCAAGGTGATAGCCATATGGAGTAGCTTTCACAGGCTTACCCCTGCAATATTTTGTTAGGTTTCTTAACTGCTCAAATACAAGCCATAGGTGGCCAACATGGCTGAACCTTATCTTGGTTTCTGTAGCATGTTCAAAGCAACTAGGAGTATTGCTACTCCTCCCCCCCCCCCCCCCCCCCCCCACCCCCAGATGGCTTGCTAGTCCATCACAGGGTTACCCCCAGCATTTTGTCACCTGTACTCATTTATTTTATACTTGCTTGGGTAGAGAGAGACAATGTGGAGTATCGTTTATTTGTCTAAAGAAACAGCACAATGGCCAAGACCAGGCCTCAAACAACCAACCTTCAGCATACTTGTCCAATATTCTGACAAATTTATGCATAGCATGGTCTTGTAATATATTGTGTTGTATTGTATCGTTCTAGAATGTATTGTTAAACTATTGTCATGGTCATATAATGCAATACAATGCTATGCATAAATTTGTCAGAGTATTGGACAACCCTCACCTTCAGATCAACATGCAAATTACTACTGAAACACCACTGTGTCTCCATGCTGAAAAAATAAATATCTGCATAATGTTGTATACTGATTCTGCATTTTTTTGTGTTTCAGAATACTGAACTCACGGTACAGGAT
Source organism: Cladopsammia gracilis (assembly GCA_022457155.1). Taxonomy (NCBI): domain Eukaryota; kingdom Metazoa; phylum Cnidaria; class Anthozoa; order Scleractinia; family Dendrophylliidae; genus Cladopsammia; species Cladopsammia gracilis. Next base: position 1,167,361 of record JAJGOT010000156.1, read on the forward strand.
GGATGGGTTGATGATAAGGTAACTAGATAATATTTTTTTTTTCTTTTTTACCTTTCAAACTATTGGTTTTTTTTGCCTCACAGAGAAGTACCATCAGTAGCTTTCATTTGAATTGTTAGTACTACTTTGGGATAACATAAATGTTGGAACACGCCGGGCCAGGAGCAAGCAAAATCGCGCCATTTCAAACGCGGTCATTAATAACTTTCTATGTTTTCATCCGATTAATCTAAAATTTTAGACCAGAACAGATCTCCTCATTACCGAGGTACGCAAGATTTTGGTTTTTAATTTTAACGTTTTTTTGGCGGGAAAATGACGTCACTAACTTGGCGCCAAAATTTAAATGTGACATTTTGAAACATTTCATTACTGATTCTGAAAGAGCATGTTCCCACGACTCCAAAACTGAAGAAATAACTGAAATATCTTAATTCAGTAAAAAGATATCATTAATTGAATTTTGAAATTCCCGCCATTTTGTTACTAAAAATAGCACAAATTGAAAGTTCAAGTGATTATAACTTTGGACTCAATTAAGATATTTCAGTTATTTCTTCAGTTTTGGAGTCGTGGAAACATGCTCTTTCAGAATCAGTAATGAAATGTTTCAAAATGTGACATTTAAATTTTGGCGCCAATTTAGTGACGTCATTTTCCCGCCAAAAAAAAACGTTAAAATGAAAAACCAAAATCTTGCGTACCTCGGTAATGAGGAGATCTGTTCTGGTCTAAAATTTTAGATTAATCGGATGAAAACATAGAAAGTAATTTATGACCGCGTTTGAAATGGTGCGATTTTGCTTGCTCCTGGCCCGGCGTGGAATTGATTTTTCAAGGTTTCATGACTTATTAACCAAATTCATCTTTAATGATCATTTTCTTAATTCTCATGACCTCCCTAATGGACTAACATTGATAAATTACAAGGAGAAATTTGATGATGATCACTACTGGGGCTTAAAGGGTTAATACAAGCCCCTCTTACACCAGATAGGCAAGGATGTTTGTACATTATTTTATGTTTGAATATTCATACATGAAATAAATGTTTCTAAAATGTTCTGTAATTGGTATAGGATTTGATGGAGCCGAAACCAATTGTAGAATTGCGCACATTTTAGGCATCCTACTGATGAACAGTTACTACACAGAGATATATATTTTTAGCAACTACTGTGATTTGCAGTCTGTCCATTTGAATTCATACATGTATAATGCATGATTTATAAATTTTAAAGCACCATAAACACTGACATATAAGCACACTTTTTTGCCCAAAATTTGTGCTCAAAATCAGGGGTGCAGCTTATCTGCAGGAACATCGATCTGCAACAGGTGATCGTACTTGTACTTTCCGGTGATATAAGTTGACCAGACTTTTTGAGCCTTGAAATTAAGATTCTATTTATTTGAGGTCTACAATGTGGAGCAAAAATTCTTTTGGTGTAGAAAAGTGAGAGCTGCCAGAGTGCCTCTGAGACCAAAAATCAAATTGAAGAATAAGGATTCACATCAAAAACATAATTAAACACACAAATGTGAGCATTGTGTTTACAAATTTAGCCTCAAACTGTCATGAATACCTCTGTCTCTGTCAAGCAGCCATTTTGGTTAACCTTAGTAACCGTGCTAAATAAAAACATGTACTCAAGAAATTTGCATGGTTACCAAGCTTGTTGTGAAATGAACGAATGGCGGGCGAACGAAAAAGCTGGATCATAAGTGTGGTTTTTTTTATACAGGATGATTTGATGGATAGAAGCAAAGTTTCGCTCAAGTTTCGTAGAGCCAATTCTCTGACTTACGTTTTCATTTTTTTAAAAAAACGTTTTTTTTAAAACAAAATTTGAGCTTCAAACCTTGGGATGCGCCTTAACTGGGAGTGCAGTATATACGCTTTTGTTTACAGTAGAACTTTGTTGTCAACTCTTTCACTCTCAGAGTCAATTATGGACTGAGACATGTACATGTAGTGTAGTTCTAACTTTTGAGTCTGTCAACAAAACCCTATGGTGTGACCATTCAAATGAAACCTCTTTGCTCTTTTGGCAGTACTTTTGCATGGTACCATTTGTTTTTCAATGTTTTACAAAATGAATTTGGGATTTTTCTTGAATTTTGATTTTTGGCACTCTTGGGAGTGAAAGGGTTACTTAAATTCTTTCTCACCGATTTCTTGTCCTGTTTTTTTTTTTAGTATGTCACACCTCTAGCATCCAAGGATGGCTCTTACTACATTACACTGTGGCCTTTTAAGCAATCCTCTGATGGAGACTTTATTCATCTAGCAAGGATGAGAACACATCATCAGGTTTGTACAAACAAGAGCATGCATAAGGGTTGGTGATTGGTAAAAGTCTCAGAGCCTGAGACTTTGAAACTTTTTTAAGATGCAAAAATGATACTTTGAGATCTGGAGTCAAGGTGTTCAGAATTTAAATAAGACTGCAACACCCATGAAATTGTGACTACTGAAATTTTGAAAGACCCTTAATTTTAGAAAGACCAGTCACCACCTCTGATTTCTACTCAATTCTTATTACAATAACTTTATTTATACACAATAAAAATTAAATTAATGCCGCTAGCTTGTAGGGTTGTGTTCACTGCTATTTACAATTTAATATAGTACTGTTATTCTAACTAAAATTAGTATAATTCAGATATGTTAATGGATTCAAACTTGATGTGAGCACACAGGAGGTGATGAGTTGCAAGTCAAACAAAATCAGGAGTTATTAAACTGTTGTTGATTCGTATTCAACTGAGCACTTAAAAGTTAAGGAGAGTGTGTGAGAGAAATAAGAACAACAGCAGCAAATTTGACAGATTTAGGATTTATAGGAGAGTTGACAAGAGCACACGAGTGTTGTAGGTCAAACAAGATCAGGAATATGAATTGTTGCCATGCTCTTGTTGGCATTTGCTCTTTTTCAATCCAGGCTTGTCCTATTATACACAAGTGTAATATTTGACTTTTGTCATTGATATACAGGGACGCCAAACTCCAGAAGCATTAACAAGTGGATCGTGGGAAGTGTTAAAGATTCTTGCACATGATGATATCCATGAAATAGTGTAAGTGTCTTTACATAATTTATTTCCACAGAAACATCCCTTTTAGTTTTTCATTTGCTATTTAGTGACTCTGGAAGGCTGGTGGTTGATCCATTTCAGTTTGTCTTAAATGAAGGCCTGTCTCCCTTCATGCATGTAGCATGATTTTATTAAAGTTCAAATCACATTTGACTTTAATAATCTTACAAGTGCATAATTAAGGACTACCATGTTGGGTCTCTGCTTCATAGAACTTCCTATAACTGTTATTTTTTTAATAGTTTTCCTATTTTTTGTTCAAAAATTTGCTACCTTCCTATTTGACCCTCCAAACTGCAGCTTGCAGACACCTTGGATGAGGTCAAGGGGTGGCAGCACAAGGTCATTATAGGAACTCTTTATAATGTATCAAAAGTGCAAAATGTTCATGAAACTGTGCTTTAAATTAGTCTAATTATCATTATAGATACTTCACTGCGACAAAGGAATCACCAACACAGTCTCATGTTTACAGGTTTGTCAAATTTACCTGAGTTTTAACTGACCTATCACAGGTTAACTATTATACTGATGGTCCTGGAGGTTACTTGACTTAGATGAAGATTTCTGTTCAGATTGTGGAATATCAGTCATTAGTATATACATGTACTGAAACAGTGGATAGCATTGTTGGCACGCTCTGATTGGCTACTGAAACTCGGAATAGCAAAATTAGTGCTATTCACCTCCCAGCAATTTGCGCACGAAAATTGTAATCGTTGACAGGAATAAATGAGTTAAAAAGCATCATTTTCGTTATATTATCTCACTGTAAATATCCACCACTACCCACCTCCACTTCGGTGAATAGTTTTTAACTAATGACAGTCCATTTCAGGACTATCCTCAGCTGGATGGTCATTAAACTAGATACGCTGCTCAGACGTTTGGGAATTAGTGGCTCGTAATAGCTCCCCTGCCAGCATTTCCTTCCCATCCCTTAAACTTTGATGGATCAATACTACAGGGGTGAGTGGAATAAAGCCCTAAGTGAATCCTGATCAACTGTTAGACTCTCCTTACAGTCTGTCTTGTATATGCTCATGTAACAAACGGAGAATTTGGCTATAGATCAGGAGTCACTTAGGGCCTTATCCCAAACTGAAATAAGGCCCTAAGTGACCCCTGATCTGAAACCAAATTCTCCCTTTGTTACATGAGCATATACAAGACAAACTGGAAGGGGAATCTAACAGTTGATCAGAAGTCACTAAGGGCTTTACTCCACTCACCCCTTATTGAAGGTCCTAAGTACTTTTTTGGAAAATTTTCACTGAAATCTTGGATTTTAGGCCTCAAAAGGGACTCACTTGCCAAAATTATAACTGGATCACATAAATATGACTGAAAGGATTTAAACAAGGTCAACAAATCTTCTATCTCCAAACAGAAAAAAAAATATTTTTTGAAAAGATACATAGTGTGTCCTAGGGGCCATAGGGTACATAGGGTGTCCTAGGGGCCCAAAACATTAAATTTTTCTTAAAGATATGGATTTTCTTCCCCATTTTGGATCTGTTTTAAGTACCTTCACAATAATAAATCATTAATTTGACAAAACTGTGCTTTTAAAGGCCTAAAACATACAATTTTAGTGAAAGTTGCCAAAAACATAGTTACAGTAGGACGTTCTTGCCGGGAGCCCTTCAATTCTTTATCAGTTGATGCTACAATAATTATAATGGTATCAAGCAAACGCCCAATCATCGGTGAACAGTCTCTTTTATGATGTGAAAGGTTACCTTAATAACAGTATATTAACCTATTAAAGACACCCTTAACCCTTTCATTCCCAGAGTCAATTATGGAGACATGTAGTGTACATGTAGTTCTAACTTTTGAGTCCGTGGACGAAATCCTATGATTTGACCAATCAAATGAAACCTCTTCGGCAGTACTTTTGCATGGTGCCATTTGTTTTCCAATATTTTACAAAATGAAATTTGGGTTTTTCTTTAATTTTGATGTTTTAATTGGCACTCTTGGGAGTTAAAGGGTTAACCTAGTGACACCTCAACTGCCCATAACCACCGTGACAGAACCACGGTCCTTCTACCATTTGTGACGCCATCCCTTATAATGATAAAAGATGTCTTTTGTACCTAACTCAAGCAGAAGGAAGAAATTTTCGAAAAGTGCCTAAATGAGAGAGCTCCCATGAATTGGGCCAGATTTACACGAAAAAAACCTATCAGATTTGACAGGCAAAATCAAAGGAAAATCTGCTCTTCGTGCCACTTCTTGTTATAAAATTTCACTTTCAGCATTTTCTGGGAAACTAATTTACTTCATAAATAACATCTAGGGAAAGGCCAGCAATGAGGGGGAAAATGGAATAACAACAAAAAGGAATGTGGAGTAGAACAAAGAAAATGAAAAGTCAAAATTTTGCTTTGTGCGCGTGCCCAAAACCAAAAGTTGATTTATTTGACCCCAAACAAAAAGGAAGCATAGTTTTCATGTTGAGCATAACTTGTTCAACAATGACTGGGCATTTGTTTGATACCATTATGGTAGCGCTAACTGATAAAGAGTGGTAGTATTGATCCATCAAAGTGTAAGTGCTTGAAATTATAGAAACTACCATGAGCCACTTTAAGTGTCTTGAAAGTAAAAGTTTTTAAAGAAAAGTAATATGAACAGGGTTTGTACGGGTCCTGGAAAGTCCTGGAATTTTACTTTGGCATTTTCCAGGACTGGAAAGTCCTGGGAAATGACTACTAGTCCTTGAATGTCCTGGAGATCTGTAAGCTAAGATAAGATTTCAGCCTTGAAAGACATTGAAAACGGGCTGAATGGAAAGCTCCAACAGCTGAAAAATAATAAAAGTGCATTTAGGAGTCCTGGAAAAGTCCTGGAAAAGTCCTGGAAAAGTCTTGGAAATTTGTTTCTGAAAAAGGGTACGAACCCTGTATGAAGCCAAACAGGAGTACCAGAGGCATGGAAGGGAAGTTTAAACCATCAAAAACTTCTGTGGAGTGGATAATGGCAAGAGCAGACAGGGTTTTTGGCTTTTGTTTCACCTCCCGAGAAAATGACGATTGCGGACAGTTAAAAAACTCATATTAAACTCTGGTCGATATGGGGTTCCTTGTGCTTTTCCTGTCTTACCTGGATTGTTATTTGTTCTTACTCACAGTGTTGACATAAGAAAGAAAACACTCAAATGCTTGACATGTAATCTACCAACACTTATCAGTAAGTATGATGAATTTTTTTATATTGAAATTACTGTGACTGAAATCCTAAAGAAAGCCATCAAAATTTCGCGTAAGCCGTTGAAGACTTTTTTCTGTGATATCGAGCAAAGAGAGGTTAATAAATTCGTCATGCCTCAGGAGCTAAGCCGTGCGAATTCGAGCGAATTTGAAGACGTCAGACAGCGGTACTACTTCATGTAAGCTTATAGAGGAGCATGGTAAACAAAGATGGCAGACGCTAAACAGTACACGAACCATGGAAAGGACCTTATACCAACGTTTTTTGTTTAAGAGAAGATGAAGTGGAATGGCGAAAAGCCTCATACGCAAATCGAGAAGCCACCAAAGTTTCGACCCACAGTGCACCCTCCCCTGAGCTTCGCAAGGTTCTGTGAGACAAGTATTTTTAGTATCAATATGTTGTCTGGGGCTTGTACAAGATGGACTCTCATCTGTTGCTTAAATCCTCAAGCATTACAATTTAAATGAAAGCTTTGAGCATGCAGTACTTTCCAAATCTTCCAAACTTCCTCCTTTGCATTTCTCAGGTTATGTACAGTGTATTTAAGTGTGCTGGTGCATATTAAGGTGATTCCTCAGAAATAAAAGTTGTCGAACGATTTTTTTTAAATTTTCCCTAACAGCTCCCTACCATAAGTTGTTTCGAAAAATTCAATAAAAAAGATAGGTCACCGTGCTCGGTAAAGAGATATGATGGACCAATGTTGCCCCATTTATGCCTATAGCAATACCGATCACGCACGTCATTATTTGATCGGTTCATGTTTCTTTTCCTGGTAACCCGTGAAAGCAAAGTTTACAATTCTTCAAAAAAACTTGATAGGTTAAAGTCTCCACCATATGGGAACTCTTTAAAATAAAATTTATGAAAAAGTCACACAACTTCAAATGCCACGTACTCAAAACGTTCCTCGCGTCCATGTTTTCAAGGTCAACAATTTGCTCCCACGAGTAACTGATTTGAGAACGTTTTTAGCGATATCTTTTTTTCTTATCGAGGAATTTTTTTTTAACTTTGTTAACTTAAAAAGCATTAATTTAACATCAAAATGATGCAATAAAAAATATAGGTCACCATGCTCGTTAGAGAGAAAAAGACAGTCGTATTTTCTAACGAGCTTGCGGGGCTTTGATAAAAAACATTCCATCCTCCGAAATGTGCGCGCGCTCATTTTGCTCAACCGCGCACGCTCATGGCTTATAAATTATGGTAATTCTCCTTTTGAAAAATACTCGTAAGAAAATTAAATTTCCAGCTGTGTGTTTTAAAAACCGTTCACTAAAAAGAGTGTTGTTATCAACTGGCTGCCATGAAAGGACTATTACGTGTTATGCGCAGTACAGGATGCGCAGTGCAATACTGAGGAATCACCTTAAATCTTTTTCTTTTAGAATTTCACTCACTTCATCTGTTTCGTTCCAGGTGGAAACACATGTTCCTATTATTCTGCAAGTTTTAGCCTGAAAGGAAGTTGGTACATCTTGTACTGTAAAGGTATAAAATATTATATATCTTAAGGTCTGCAATGCATGTGTACATGTATGTGCATTAAATACTATAATTGTTTGTTGTTTTGAACAGTTATTTTTAATGAAATGTCATTTTATAGTATTTTTTTTAGTTAAGGGTACTCCCAACCTTTGTGGGTGTCCTTCGGACAAAAATTGTACATGCGCCAGTTTCAAATTTAGAGTTATATGACAAACCATATATCAATAGAAAGGTTAACAAATGTAGGTTTGAAAAAATATAAATTAAGCGACTTTTTCTTTTTCAAACAGCCAGGAGCGAATAAACCGCCAAATGACCAAGGGTTGTTCAATTAAATTTATAGGGTATGTAGATTTGAAGGAATTTCATGAACTTTGGCCAAAACATTCCTGGGAAAATGACAGCAAAACTGTGTCAGGAAATTTTGATATTTAAAATATTTTCTCCATGGTGACCATTTACACAACTTAATGTCCACGCACAATTGAAAGGCACATATTTTGTGGGAGAAGGTTGTCGGATAAGCGTTGTCCAGGACCCAAGTGCTGCCTGCCACGTGCGAGGCCAGTCAATGGGGCTAGCCGGTCAGCGAGTGGCATATAAACCATGAGATGGGTGTCATGGAGCACAGCTACTCTGAGCAGCGTGTACCTATGCCAAGCTCCTAGGAGGTCGCTTAGCAAGGGGAAGTGGACGTCACCACTGTTTATCACCCAAGCTAAGGCAACCCAGGCATCACTTCAGTGTGGGACTGAAGGGTTGTCGCCAGCAACGCTTCCCCCCCCCCCCCCCCCCCATAATTCTGGAACAGAATCCTCCCACACTGAGGCTGCTAAGAGAGCTGTTTGATTCTGAGTAGCAAACGGTTACCCCACCCAGGATGGTGCGAAGCAGCATACTGTTAGTAGCCTCAGCAGGATTCCGCGTGCATAGTTACCACTCTCATAACAACTAATAGAAATAACATACCATATTATGAAAACTTGTCTTAGTGTCTATTGTACAGGCATAGACCTGGCCTGTGAGTTCAAAGTTGTTCCACAGAGGAACGTTAGCAGTGTTTTTATGTCCATATCATTGCCATGGATCAAAGGTTGTGAGGTTGTCAATACAGGTGTGATCACGGTCGTGGTGGTAGGTAGTCATGATAGATGGCACTTCCAGGATGGTAGCTTGAGGGAGGTGAATGTACCTTTCATATGAATCGGAGCGCCAGCGGCCGAGTATTTTGATCAGCCGGGATGGCAGGCCAGCGGCAGCTGCTGTTGTTGCTGCACCGATTTGGAAGCTGTGGGTGTTGTAGCGCTTGGATTGGAGGCCACACAGATCAAGCAAGGTGTGTAAGTTGGAGGCAAGGGTATGCTTTGAGAGAAAGGTACCATTGGTAAACTTGAACAAGGGGCTTTGCGGGGTGGAATCTGGTGTTTGTAGAATAAATTCTCTTATTGCATTTGGCTGGGGCACGACTGGCTACGCGATTTGCTGGTCTCTTGGCGTTAGGTTTTGCCTTGAGGCGCTCGATCAGAACGTGTCTGTTGTCCGTGACTGGAAGGCTTTTTTGCTGACACAAAAGCCGAAGGACTTCGTTCGTTAGTTGGGCGTAATTACTCATCGTAGTACGGAAGAAGAACGTAGAAGCTTTAGAAATAAACACTTGACTTTAGCGGTGAAACTGAGCTGAATGGGGAGATCGGCCGCGACCGATGCTTGGCTGATACTCTATGAACATGTGCAGGCTTGAAATCTAATTGGCCGTTAAGAATAGAGCACGGGTAAAAGTATGTGTTACAATGCAAAGTACAAAAAATCGATTACCGGGAAAACACTGGCGAGCAGCAGAGAGCTTTAGGGCGCGGGTAAAAGTACATGTTACAATACAAAGTACAAAAGGTCGATTCCCGGGAAATCACTAGCAACCGCAGAGAGCTTAGGCTCAATTGAGCTACCCTAAACATTAACTCCAGTTTATGCTCGGGCAGAAACAGCCAATGTCTCACAGATATGGTAATAAATAAAAGTTTTGAAACTGACCTGCTAACCATTTAGAATTTGAAAAAGCCTGACAATTTTATGGTTTTGTTGATTGTTCCCTTGTGAATAACACCGTGCAGTTATTTTTGAGTTGCCACAGCATTAATTGATACCTAATAAATTGAATTGAACAACTCTCTGTCATTTGGTGATTTATGGGCTCCAGGCCGTTTGTAAAAGAAAAAGTAGCTAAAATTATATTTTTATTGATAAGTGATAGATAAAATATGAGCGGGAGATCTGTATGGGCGTTTACAATGGCGAGCCGAAGGCGAGCCATTGTAAACGCCCATACAGATCGGACGCGAATATTTTATCTGACTTATGAAATGAAACAATGAGTAGAGATCTGTATGAAAAGTTAATGCATACTAATTAGCTCAGCAGAGATCTGTATCAAAAGTTAATGCATACTAATTAGCTCAGCAGACATCTGTATCAAAAGTTAATGCTACTGTTTAATAATTCATCAACTCAGTTGATCTGTATTGGGGTTTACAAACCTTCATTAAACATTCATTTCTTTTGTATTTTCCTTATGAATTATTAATGAATTTTATAACTGCATTTATTAAGCCTCCTTTGGTATATAGGTTGTCATATTAATCTTGAAACTGGCACATTTACGAAGGACATGCGTGAAGGTTGGGAGTACTAACTTTTTTTTTTCTGAACAATATTTTGATTGTTCTCTGTGTTGAATAATTAGGACCTGGAATACCAGAAATTACATTACGGAGTACAAAGAATCCTGAAGGTATAAAAATTTTGTTAACAACAAGAACTGCATACATTAGGTTAGGAATTGGGTTATCCAGATTTTCACCCCTTTATTTGTGGGCACCCCTTCTATATTGGCTCCCTTGGTTGTTTTTGTCATTTTCATTATCTTTGTTAAGTTTGTAACATTATCTTTTTTAAGTTTCTACATTTTGTTAATTTGTTTAGCCGTCCTTCTTTCATTTTCTACTTTGTTATCATTTTTGTTAAATTTGTTAGTCTAATTACTAGCTAACAAAATGTCTGTCATTTTCCTTAAACTTGTTATTCTTGTAACAATCATGTTATTTTTGTAAAATTTGTTGTTCTAGACTTGTTACAGTCATGCTATTTTATTTTATTTTCATCAAATTTGTTATTTTTTAATAGCTGCAGACAAATCATTAGTTTGGTTATTTTTGTTTTTAAAATCTGTCAAACTACTTTTTATTCTCCCACAAGACACAAGGGAGTTTTGTTTTTGTGATTGCCTGCATTCCTGGACATAAATGTTTCAATATAATGGTCTTTGCCCATCCCCTAATTTGTCTACATTTATGGCTGATTCAAATAAGCATTGTTGTTATGTTGCTTATTGTCTCTTCTCATAAACAGTAATTTGTACTCCAATCCATTAGGGAACAGTAATTATTGTGTGGTTTGAAGAAATACCGGGAACTCCCCATGAAAGGTCATTGGAAATTCCAAGGGGGTTAAGGTGGCTCGCAATAGTTCCCACAACTTGTAGAATTATTCTTTATCAGTTGATGCTATAATAATAATGGTATCAAACAAATGCCCAGTCATCGGTGAACAAGTTATATTCTCTTTTTCGACTTAACTGGTTACCGTAGATACAGTATAACCTGTAAAGGACACCCTTAATTTTAGCTTGTCTCCTCTCATAAAACAGTTGTAGTTCCACTTGAAGACAACAAGGAGTTGAGGAAGAGAATTGATGGGCTGCTTTTACCAAAAGTAGAGACTTATACAGTTCCAATTGGCAATTATGGTGGGTGTTAACTGTAAAGTACATTATATCATATGTCACACTTTATTTTGGAGGCACGGTGGGGTAGTGATTAGCGTGTTGGGCTTCAGATCCTTAGGTCGGTGGTTCAAGGCCTTAAGTCTCAGCCATTGTGTAGTTTCGTTAGGCAAGACACTTTACCCCATATAATTGTCTCTCTCTCCACCCAGGTATATAAACCCTGAGATGGACTAGCATCCCATCCAGAGGGGAGTAGCAAGTAGCAATACTCCTAGTTGCTTCATGCTACAAAACCTGGGTTACATTCTGGCCAAGTGGGCCACATGTGGCCTGTGTGTGACTTAAATAGAATTATTTATAACTTCCAACACATAGATTTTGTTCTTTGTTGTTAAGAGCATGTAGAGATTCATCAAAGAAAGTTATGTAGAATACCAATTAAGCAAAAAAACAACAGGGGATCATGTCGTCCTCGCATACAGTAGAGTAAAATCCAGGCATGACATTGCGACATGAATTGCATAATTATGCAGTAAGGTGCACACAAACAATTAGTGCAAACATTCTTTAGTCTTGTTGCACAATAACTCTGTCTGTCTTCAATAATCTAAATATCAGCCATGTGCTTGAGTTCAGTGTATTGTCTTTCTCTTGTAGATATCTTTGTTAAGGAATACAAACCTCCAGACTTTAATGAGAACAAGAAATATGGTGTCTTATTTTCAGTGTAAGTAACTCTGCATTCTTTGAACTAAAGTCGCACCTAAAATAACTACCCTCATCATCTTTGTGCACTCATGGGACCACAGGACACCAACCAGTATCATTCAGGAGATTCACTATGGATGCTCAGCAAAAAAATCCTGTGGAAAGCACTGGTATGCCTGGGTACCCATTTTTAAAATTTCTTCCTAAACACCTATTTAGCTTCCACCTTGCATGGTTCTTAGCCACTACCCTTTCCAAGTCTGTCTGATCAGTCTGGGGCTGTCTTCTTTACCTTGTTCTTTAAAATTCTCCAATCACTTATGGATAATTCATGTGATGTGTTCTGAAAAATGTAATGAAAAAACAAAAATGAAACTATTGTAACAGTTGTATTTTGAAGCTCACAGTTCGCATGTTGTTTAAATGCATGTAAAGAAAACGTTTGTTCCCATCAACTGCTTTTTGAACTAATTTTTAAATGTTTATAAAAGCCAAAATTAACCTTGATATTATGAATTTGAAGTTGGCAAGTGAGTGTTATGTTTGATAAATAATTATAATGTACTATAATGTATTATAAAATGCTCAAGGAAATGCGCGCGCTATGATTGGTTGAACCAAGTTCATTATAACTCGATAAATCACGCGCATGACAAAGGTTCATTATAATCGTTTTTATTTTATAAAAGAAATAAAAAACTTGTTCCTTGTGCATTGTTGAGTTATATAAGCACTTCTCTCTGTGTTCTTAAAAATTCCCGCGTGCTTATATAACTCAATAATGCACTCGGCACATTTTTTAATTTCTTTAATAATGTTTGATAAATAATTAAAATGTATTATTAATAATGTTTGATAAATAATTGTAATGTACTATTTAAATTGAATTATTTACAGGTATGGTGGACCAGGTTCACAGAAGGTACATATATTAAATACTTTAATGTATTCCTCATCAAGTGAAAGTTAAACTAAGTTTCAAGTATGCAGTCCTTTGATAAAACGTTGTCACTAATCGGTCTTACCCCTACGTGACCAGACCGAAAGGGAGTATGGGTGAATTAAAATGCATGATTAATTATTCTCTATCGCTTTTACAATGGAGAACAAAACTCACGTTTGTCTTCGCGTACAACGCAAAGACAAGAGTCGCTTCGTTACATATTCCGTCAAGAACGTTCCGTATTTTGATAATGTGCAGCTATTGAATGTGAATTGATTTCTCTCCATAATCCTTTTCGGTCTGGTCGCGTAGGGATGAGACCGATTTCAATGACAACGTTTAATCAAAAGACTGTATGCCAGTTAATACTTAAAACTGGAGACGTTAACTTTGTAGACTCGTGGTTTTTTTATGCTCATGAAAGATTACAGTTTCAAACCTTATTGAGAAACCGACGGTCTTCGCTCTGATTCAAATCCCTTCCAAAACGACTAAAGAAAGACATGGACACAATTAAATTGTTTTGTATTTTATAACATAAGACATTTAGTATTTTATAGCTATAAAGCACTAGGGTTCGTTGTGGTGTTACCGTGAGTGCTGGTCACTGTTCGAAGTCGAATAATTAATTTTGTTTTTGCTTTCTTTCTGTTATTTTTTAACAGAAATTTGATGAAGTTGGCCACCTTTATCGAAAATTTTTATTTTAGTACTTTATTTCTAAAATTTGCACCAAAAACATTTGTCATTTGTCATGAAAGTTATTTACCACAGTGATGCTACTAAAAGACAAGTTTAATATGCATGGATCTGTTGCTAGTGGTTTGCTCCCTACAAGGGTGAAAATGGAACTTGACAATTCCACATCCCACACTTGTATTGACTCTAAATTGTCATAAACATTATTTTTTTTAGCGATGTATTCATGTTCTTAACATACCTTATATAGAAGGAGTTTACTGTTAGCGTAATCTTGTTTTTGTTTGTGATTAGGTTGTGGAAAGTTACGGATATGGATTTGGAAGTGGTTATCTTGTGAGCAACTTTGACCTGATTGTGGTGAATGTAGATGCAAGGGGTACTTGCTGCAGAGGAGAGAGGTAAAATAGTGATGTATATCTTTACATGTAATGTGTCAGAGATTGCGTAGTTCTAAGAAACATTAAAGGGGCGGTGTCCTGTTAAAATATTCTTTCAGTTCTTTGATTTTAGATGGTGTGTGTAATGTTGGAAACAACAAGTATTTCAATAGAATTTTGATCCTTGTCATGCAGAATGCAGACTATTGATGCAGTTAAATAACCTCGCATAGACTAACACTTGCCTCCCCCATTGAACTGGAGAGTTTCTTTGTATTGGCAAGAAAAAAGGCTTTTGACTGTTAACCTGTTTTTATGTTTGTTGTTGTTAATGTTGTAGGTTTAAACATGAAGTTTATAAACAGATTGGAAAGGCTGAAGCTGAAGATACTATTGCTGTTGCCAGGTAGAACATGCTGTTGATAATTGTTTTATTATGCATATTCCTGAGCTGCACTTCTAAAGACAAGAGCGCGCACTTCTGCATGCACAAAACTATTGTCTGTAGGTATGACGTCACTTCTGCATGCATAAAACTATTGTCTGTAGGTATGACGTAACAGAAACAGCAAGCAATAATTAGCTGCATGCTTATAGCCAATCAAAATTGAGCTAGTGACACCAATGTATAATAATAATAGTTGTTAATTAGCACATCTGACTTGAGTTTGGAACTTATGCTGTGTTCACTTCAGCACTGAAACATGTTTGGAGTAAACATGTCTCAACGAAACACGTTTACCGTAAACATGATTGCAATTTCATTGTTCGCATTAGTTATTGCTTTTAAAACATGTTTCACGCCTGGTTCTATAATTTATACTGTTTTACGAAGCAGACTGATAAATCAGCCTGAAATCTTTATAATTACACCTGAACCAAAATCAAAGGCTCCTAAGAGCCAACCCGTGAATAAGGAATGCCAACGCGTAACGCAATATTGCGGAAAGCTTATGTTTTCACACTGACACGGTTCGATATATATATATTAATTAAACGTAAGGATTTTTGACGAACACACACACACACACACACACACACACACACACACACACACACACACACACACACACACACACACACACACACACACACACACACACACACACAAAGTACATCACTTTCATAATGTCCAGTCCGAAGAAAAAAAAAGGCGCTGAGCGAGACTTGAACTCGGGCCTCCGACTGTCAATCGCGGCTCCAATCCACAAGACTATCGCTGAATACATACTAAGATAAGACTAAATTTTGTTATTGTAAGGTAGATACGTATCAAAATGCGTGCCTTGGTTGAAAAATCCTTTTAGATCAATTTTAATGGCCCAATTTATACTGGAGACGGATGATCCGTCTGGACGAACTTGGGCAAACATTCGCTAGTTCGTCTGATAATCCGACTGTGTATAAACACGGGCAAAGAGACGGATTACCCGTTAAGACGAACTGTCTGCTAAGTTCGTCTTGGCAGACGAACTAAGCAGATAGTTCGTCTAGACGGATAATCCGTCTCTTTGCCCGTGTTTATACACAGTCGGATTATCAGACGAACTAGCGAATGTTTGCCCAAGTTCGTCCAGACGGATCATCCGTCTCCAGTATAAATTGGGCCAATGCTGCATTAAAGACTCCAAATGCGCAAGATCTTTTGGCTTATAGTTATTGATGTTTATATTCGTTTACAGCATATTAGTTACTGTTATTGCTGGATTCACGCGGGGATTCACTTTTCAGTGTACATTGTATGCTAGCGATTTTGACACGTTAATAAAGTTCTTATTCGTAACAAAGCATTACGTCAACTGAGTGATGAAACGAGTGAGCGGTAACGCAATATTGGAGGTTTTTATCTCGTTAATGCGCTTGCGCATTAAGCGAGATTTCGAAGTCGAGTACTAAAAAAGGGACAAAAGCTGTTAACAAAATTTTGTGGACTTTTGTCCGGGGGGGTTTCTTGTTCCTTCTTTATAGAAGCTATATTAGGGCATTGAGGATATGGTTGGTTAAAGCGGTTAGGATTTCAAGAAGGGCGTCACATACTGCCACTAAAATGTTTGGGAAGCACCCCCGGACCTATTGTTAATTTCCCTAGGGTATTGGGATGTCAGAACCTGTGATGAACTTGTCATATCTCACATTACGTTACCGCAAAGGTATTAGTCCTTCTTAAATTTCGATATCTCACGTTACCTATCAGTTTCAATCATTTGTCGTAAAGCCATTATAGCTACTTTAAAAGGGTAAAAATAGGTTAAATGCGTTTTCTTGGGAAACGTAGTTTGAGAATTTCACGGTGTATTTTACTAATGGAGAGGTTATAAGAAAGTTAAATGGGACAGGAAAGTTTGTGTGTTAATATGAGCGGTATGGCAGAGCAAAATAGCATGAACTTTGCGTTTTTTTCTATTGAGTTGTGGTTACACATACCTTGGGTTTGGGGCCTTCCCAAGGGTTAATGGCTTGGGTTCGGTTTATCTCAGGTTTCATCTTACCCTTGGGGATGCGGTTACACAGTAAAAGACTCCCCAGGGTAAAATATAATAAGATATGAGTTCACTGACACTGCAGTTTACGCGCGAAAACGTACAGATCGACATGGATGACACGAATCGAGATCTTGTAAGTTTAATTTCAGTCATTCTCCTGCTTATCATTTGATAAATATAACAATCCGGCATTTTTTTTTGCGAGAAGACACCGAAGAAGATGCCTTCAACTACGCTATCTTCAAGGTTTGTCGGCGTTTTATTTACATTTAGGAGCTCGCCACGAACTTGCTCGTCGCCAAGGAGGGCTTGGGTATTTCCACGACCACAGAATTGGTTTCAGCAACTTCTAAATAACAATGCACTCGATCACTGGTGGAAAGAAAATTTTAGAGTTACAAGTAAGCGTGCAATTAACCAAGCGTATCAGAGGTCAACTCAGCAGCAGGCAATTTCCTGTATTAGCTACGTTCTGCATTATGATTGGCCAAGCGGTTTGATTGTGCAATAGTATGGTAAACATGTCATAGTTGCGTTGATTTTCGAAAAAAGGGACAAAAGTTGTTAACAAAATTTTGTGGACTTTTGTCCGGGGGGTTTCTTCTTTCTTCTTTATAGAAGCTATATTAGGGCATTGAGGATATGGTTGGTTAAAGCGGTTAGGATTTCAAGAAGGGCGTCACATACCGTCACTAAAATTTTTGAGGAACACCCCCGGTCCTATTGTTAATTTCCCTAGGGTATTGAAATGTCATGAACTTGTCATGTCTTACGTTAGGTCACCACAAAGGTATTACAGTTCTTATTAAGTTTCGATATCTCACGTTAGGTATCAATCTTTCAAATTTGTTTTTAAGTTTATGTGTCCTAGACGTTCTACGCTGTTTGCGTTTTATGCTTTTTGCCGGTTTCCTGTGTGGATGTGTCGGAGACGTTCTACGCTCTTTGCGTCTTATGCTTTAGAAATTTCTTTGTCCGCTTTTTGAGGTTCATAGCAGAGTTGTTTTTCAACTGTTTTAGAGCTGACCTCATCGCCTGACAGATTGTACATGTTTCTTATCTAAACCACAGAAACAACAATGTTGAGGTGTCATGATTATGCAATAGTATGCAAGAGAGGTGAGATTTTGCCTATTCAGCTAACTAAAAATGTTTCGGTTTGATTACGCAAGAGTATGCATTACGGTTTGATTATGCAATAGTACGCAAAAGACGTAATAATTTTGCTGATTTTGTTAACAAAGTTTATCAAGCAAGCATTTTAAGAAGAATTTTTCGCCGTGTCTAAATGCCCGGCAGCCGGGCACGGTCTCAAATAGACTAAATGCCCGGCAGTCAGAAATTTTCACAAAATTTTCACTGAATGGCTCTTTCAAACCTTTTGAGAGTATTTGATGTTCGTTGAGAAATGTCAAGCGATTCCAAAAATTATTTTTCTTTTCCATTTGACGAAACATCCAAGCTTGACATTTCTAAACGAACATCGAATGCTCTTAAAAGGTTTGAAAGAGCCTTTCAGTGAAAATTCTATGAAAATTTCTCACTGCCGGGCATTTAGTCTATTTCAGACCGTGCCAGGTAGTCTGCAGAAATGTTCTTAGTGTCGTAAACATAGCGATCTTATAGTATACCGAAGCTTGAATATTTCGTCAACTGGAAAATCGAAATAATTTTGGGAATCGCTTGGTAATTCTAAACGAACTTTACTAAAGAGGTTTGAGTGAGACGTTCAGTCGAAATTCTGTGAAAATTTCTGACTGCGAGTCTCAGCAGAAATTTTCTAAGTGTCGAGAACATAGCGATCTTATGGTATGCCCAAGCTTGGATATTTCGTCAACTGGAAAGCAAAATAATTTTTGGAAGCGCTTGACATTTCTAAACGAACATCGAATACTCTCAAAAGGTTTGAAAGAGCCATTCATTGAAAATTTTGTGAAAATTTCTGTTTGCCGGGCATTTAGTCTATTTAAGACCGTTCCCGGCTGCCGGGTATTTAGACACGGCGCATTTTATAAGCGATTTCAGCGTGTAGATTTTTTTCAAGAGAGATTTTG
The DNA here is from genome assembly GCA_022457155.1 of Cladopsammia gracilis. Classification (NCBI taxonomy): domain Eukaryota; kingdom Metazoa; phylum Cnidaria; class Anthozoa; order Scleractinia; family Dendrophylliidae; genus Cladopsammia; species Cladopsammia gracilis. Next base: position 1,186,221 of record JAJGOT010000156.1, read on the forward strand.
TCTATAACACAACAGATCGCCCTTGTTAGTGAACACCATCTTAGCTGAACCGCTTCCAAATATCCCTCTAGCAAAGAAAATGCAGACATCTCTTAATTTTCCATCAACCCTACCCGTCTGGCTTTAAAAGCCACTGTTAAACAATTTACAACATCACACAATATTATACAACAAAAGACAAACTGTAACCTCAACAAAATTAGCGATTTTCTAAAACCATACATTTTCTAGTAAACATCAATCTATTGAGATTCCTTAAATTCCTTCGAAACAAAACACTCCCATATTATGAAATGTTTTATCACAATCATTGTCACACAACAACTGATATATAATTATACCTTTAAAATTTTTCATAAGAAGAACCTTCCTTCTTTAATTTACGAAATAACTTTGTCACACCGATACCCCTACAACTTTACAAAATTAACACCCCATCAACGTACCGCCTTAGACACAAAATCTGCACATATTAAAAAAAAAAGATGCAATTTCATTCGAAACGTACTCTCCACTCCTAAAACCAAAAAATATGAACACTTTTTACAAGAATTAACTTCAAATAGCAATCAAATACAAACCAATTCATTTCTTAAACTTAAAAGGATCCATTTAATCCCTAATAGTTACATGGCAGTTAGCAAACAGATGACACCGGAAATACAAAACTCTCGACTTGAAAATAAAAAACAGACAAATAGTATATATTCGCAAATAGCCCATTCATAATTACCTTATGCAGCCATTTCTTTTTAAACCCTCCACATACCAAAAATCAATCTCCGCTTAGCTTTTCAAAAAATTCCACATCGATCTCGATACAAACACACAACAGCGTTATTAAATTAATCCTTCAAAAACCATTGACAAGTAGCTAATTAGTCCATCACAGACATACCGCTAATCGATACCGGAAAACGTAGATATTTCGGCCCTCCCACAACTAAACAAGTTTCAACAAAATATTGCACATCACACAATATTTAATAAAGCAATCTTAAACAATTTGTCAATGTTGCTAACCCTTACATTTAAAAGCGATTTCCGACAACCCATCTTTAATTCATCTTCATTTTCTTTCAACTTACCAATTAAACGTTATATAAAAACACAGACCTAGGGATTGTCTTATCAAACATATCAATCAAAATATAAAAGGTATCTCCGCAATGCCGCAATGTTCTTACTTAAAACGATTTACACCTTTTCAGTTCAAAAACAAAAGAGAGTAATCACTAATTTTTCCGTCTAGCTGTAAATCTAATTTTAAGACAAATTCGCCGACAACTGCACAAAAAAGTGCTTTTCAAACACTACGAACAATGTCTGTCTTGAATACCAAAAAATAAAACAATAAGGTAAAACCTAAATCTTTTAACAATATACACATTCTGCAATTTCTTACGACAAAAAATATTGCGAAAACGTTATTATAGTAAGCTCATTGACTAACTATAACATGCCATATGAGCAAGCTGAACCTTCATCTTTCACGCAATCGGCACACCCTTTTATCGCGCAAATAGACACATGACTAAGCAACACCACAGCTATCCTTAAAATAACAAACAAGTGTCTACAAGTATAAACTCGATGAAACTTTAGCACGTTTCGAAATCTTATCATAACTTAAATGACACGCACTATTTAGAGTTTCTTAATATAGTCCTCCTTATTTTAAAGAACATTGTAATTGAATTTCGATGATGCCTCAACTGAAAAAACATTCACTTACACTCATAATAATATCACGTTATTCCGTTCTACATAAAATCTTTGTCCCGTATGTACGCTTTGAAAAAAATTGAATATTCAATTTTACCCTCCCCCCCGTCACCCCCCACACTGAAAAAAGACAAGACGACCCAAAATAACATCGAACTGAAACAATTTTTTTCTAAAATCAAACAGGTGCCAGCAAAACAAAATCACATAAATTGCGCCTTTCGCGCTCCATCATAGTCCGTGATTTAATGTGAACGCCGAGGAGAGAGAGAGAGAGCGGGGGGGGGGGGGGGGGTACAATTTAAGATAAGCATGTGTGCCGCCAGGGTTCTCAAGCCCTGACCCTATTAAGAGTAGAAAATCAAAAAAAATCATAACTTATCATGAACTTGTCATATCTCACATTACGTTACCGCAAAGGCATTAAGTTCTTCTTAAGTTTCGATATCTCACGTTACCTATCAGCTTCAATCATTTATCGTAAAGCCAAAAATAGGTCAAATGCGTTTTTTTGGCAAACGCAGTTTGAGAATTTCACGGTGTATTTTTACGAATGGCGACGTTTTAAGAAAGTTAAATGGGACGGGAAAGTTTGTGTTTTAATATGAGCGATATGGCAGAGCAAAATTTGCGTTTGTTCTAGTACGCCGGTGGCGGCTTAGAATTTTAAACATGAACGCTTATCAGCATAAGTGGAAAAGCGTTATTTCCTGAATTATTCTAGAGCTCTCACGCAATGCAAGTATGAACGTCCCAGTATGGGAATCCCGAAACGTCAAGTTGGATATCGAGTTCGAGTTCGAGTTGGACTTCGAGTTGGATTTCGAAATATGAAAAACTATAATCGATAAAAATCGACAGTCGAACCTCCCTTACGGACACCTCTCTAATACGGATACCTCTCTATTACGGACAGTTTCCTGTGTCCCGACAAAATTCGCACATATTTTCTTTAAAAAAGACCTCTATAATACGGACCCTCTCTAATACGGACAACGGACACTAAATTCGGTCCCAGAGAGCAAATTAATATAAACTTAACCTCTTTATCACGGACACTCCGGTGATCAGGTGATGATAGTTTGAGTAAGTAATACAATTTCCTGTTTGCGGTTACAAACATGTATCGCAAGACGTTTTCAGAATAGACCTTATCACGGTTTTTCCAAAATTTTATATGGGCCTGATAGCAATAATCCATCGACACTGCTGGGAAAAGCATCTCAAAAATAGTAAAATGGCCGAGTTTAAAAGCGATATCTTTTAAAATAATGGAGATATAGCTCCGCCAAGTCGGCAAATTTCACAGACGTTTGTATCGCGCGGCCAAATATCTTGCCTACCGGTAGGCAAGAAATTTGGCCGCGCGGATCTGGATCAGTAAAATCCTGTACAAGATAAACTAGTAGTTTCCACTGGAAAGTGAAGTGCTGCGAGTAAAGCTTATTGCAGAAGAAGACTTGTTTGGAGATATCTCGTTAATTGCATGTACTTTAAATAGTGAACAGATGAGCGACTTGATCTATTTTGCCATTGGATTAACTTGGCTAATATATATGCCGTTCGAACGGCAAAACCGCACGGCTACTGAACGGATGAACGCGAAGTATGAATAAAGCCGTTTCTGATGGCTCAAAACGGGAAAGTTTGCAGAGATTAGCGACCTTTAATTCTCTCTCAATGTAATGTGCGACTCTGATGAAGATAACGAATGGAAAGCAGAACCATCGACTATGGTCTAAGTAGAATTTCGAGGCGACTGGAGGCGTTGGAGCGATTTTACCGCCGATTTCCTTCGGTGGATCCGATCGGCTCGATGAGCGGAGTGCTGTCTCTTTCAGAGGGAGGACTGAAACAGTTGAACTAAAAATCGCTGGAATCGCGAATCGACCGCAAAACCACTCACTGAGGCACAAGTAAACACACAAAGAAGTTCAGATGAACCAGTTTTATTCAAATATCGTTCCTAATTTTACGCTCAAACTCGAAGTGAATTTTCCCAATACAAATCCTTATAATTTCGCTATTACGCCATTTACCACGACGTTTATCACTTGAGCTTAGGCTACCTGTGCTGCCAGATGGTACGTTGTGACAAAAGGCAGTATCCTCTCGTGACCTTTTTTCTTTTGTGTAAGTGCCGATTATATTTTTTCATATTTGTATTTTGTTTTTTTAACTCGAAGTCCAACTCGAAGTCCAACTCGAAATCCAACTCGAAGTCCAACTCGAACTCGAACTCGAACTCGAACTCGATGTCCAACTCGACGTTCCGGGATTCCCTGCCATGATCTATCAAGAAACGAAACATAATTATTATCAATTCGCTGTTCTGACTCAAATGAGTTCAAATTTTATATTCAAGTTCCGATGAATTTCATTGCATTCTCAAATACTTGTTCATTTGGCTCGGATGGCTTTATGCCGGTGGATTTTCAAGATCAGTTGCTAAAATGCGCCACACTGTGAAAGAAATTTCCGGGAATATTTAAAATTTTACAAGATTTTGGTCTATTCTCTTGCCAAATAATGCCATTTCAATGTAATCGATTTTTGTAACAGTTAGCGTAAACTTCGAGTTCTACGAAGGATTCGAGTTTAATCAATTTTTGCATAACCGGAATTCAATTGGATAAAAATGTACGACGATGAGTCGTGCACTTGTAATAAGCTGAGCGTGCAAGGCCTAGCCGTGTGGTTTTAACGCAATGAGAAGTTCGTAGACAATATAATAATTAAGGCCTTTAAAAATCAGTTGAAATCATTAATTCAAATGGATGGACTCGATACCTATTTAGTTTACTCTTAATTCAAAAGACAAATAGTATTGAAATATTTATGAAGAGGAATTTAACCGTTGCAACCCCTTAAAACTGTACTTATCTATATCCATGGTGCACTGTATTAAATTTTTCTTAATAGGTTTTTAGAAGACTTACCTTCTACATGCAGCTGAAAAAGCTAGGCTTAAACGTAACAGTCGCTAGACTGTCAAAAATGCCAACGAAGGTTTTAGCGAGCTCCACGCAGCTGTAAAGCGCAGCGAATACAAGCTAAAATTACAGCCTTTACTGAGACACTTACGATACGACCAAAAACAGATCGCTGCATTCACCCCTCTCATAAAATAGAAGTCTGTATACAGGTGAACATTTCAAGTTCGTTTACCAACAGGTTGCAACTGAACTGACTGAAAATTCTAAAAACTGACAGGAATCTTCTGCGACACCTCCTTTCAACAACCTTGACGGGCTTTTTTAATTTCGTTCCTATAGGTGGTTTGCAATCAATCTCTAGAGACATAGATAACAATAGTGAAACGAACAAATGCTGGTGGACGAACAAAAGGAGCTAATGAGAGAACTATTGTTTATGTCCACCAGCATGGCGGCGATGACGTAACATGAAAACCACATATAACAAATTAAGTTATCGTCTCTTTCGTAAAAAAATACGTAAACATTGGGAACATCAAACTTTAAGAGGGTATAAAGGAAAAGTAACACACATCTGAACAGCGCCACCATTTTGGACGGCAATCTATCCGTTCCGATGTTAATGCGTAACTGTTTCCTCCTTTCCGGTTCTAGATTTCTGTTCGTGAAATGACCAGATTTTTTCCGGATATATAATTGATACTATCCATTAGATTATTACAATGGAACTCAATTCATTCTATAGGTGTCAGAACATTCACTGAAGCGTGATGCTTGAAGTTGTTTCTCGCGGTGAATTTGCCTGTAAAGAGCTGTAAACCCGGCGCAGCTTTTTCTCGACAGCTACAGTGAGCTTACTTTACCATTTTGTAAACAAGGCCAAACACACGACAAATTAATCTAGCACTGCTAAATAAGGGTGCTAATGGGGGTACCCAATTGTCAGTTAAGAAGAGGCTACACTGGTAGCCTATACTCATGCGCTTGTATAAAAAAAATTTATGTTTTTCTTTTTTAACTGCGTCACGCTGTCGGAAATCGGTTCATTTCAATATTTTCATTCATTGATCTTATCAAGTGATTTAGCTTGACAAGTAGGAAATTACGTATATCAGTAAGGCTTTTAAATTTGCAAAGTTAAGATAAGGTTACTTTAAAGGCCATGAGAATGACCAGAGTGAATGCGTTTTTGGGATTGGACTTAGAACAGCCGCTTTACGAAAATTATTCGACATTAGATTCTCATACAAAAACCATAATTTCTCACCTGTCAAGATAGCTTCCAAAACCGTAATAAGGATCGTCAGTATTAAAGATGTCTGTTTGATACAGGATCGTACACAGAGAGTATGGGAAGGAAAAAAAATCGAAACTCACTGATGCTTGTGTCCAATAAAATACGGTGTGTCCACTTACTTTGGAGTCTGCTTAATACAGGTTTTAGTGTAATCAGAAATCTTACTCATTTAATCTAACACTGAAAAGGGCTCGTGTGGTTAACCCCTGGGTCAACCCGCGTTCGCGTGCTAGGACAAAATGACGAAACAAAATACACACCATACCACCATCACTTGTCACACTTCCCATTAGAAAAGGTAGCTCCATTTCCAACTGAGCCTTTGTAACAGCTTTCCCGTCGATCTTCTCTAATCGGAACAACTTTAAATCAAACTCACCGAGTCCAAACTTTCCGCTTATTGTTTGATTATATGTCCATTGAATTGTGCTTTGTCATGTCAAACGGTATGCGACTTATGTGTCATTCGAATGCCGATCCTTTGTCATCATCTCGATAAAAACTCAGAATAACTTTGACCACGCCACTCGACGCCATCACGGAGATCAAGGTCAACGCTCTACGACCCTGGTACCTTTCGCATATAATATCGGTTAATATGTCACCTGGTCACGCAGCGAGGCAGGTAAAAGTCACAAAATAGCTTTGCTGTTAGGAAAAAACTATATTGCTTTTATTAACAACAACAATCGTTAATTTAGTATAATTAATAGAATGTCACTTAACTGTTACCGTATTTTCTCGATTAAACGCCGGGCCCCGAATAAACGCCGGGTATAATTGAGGAAGTTGTAAGTAAGCTCCTCAAACGTTTGTTTGTGGTATAATAAACTTAAGATTTAAGGGCAAGGTACAAGGCTGCCAAGAAAAACGAATAATAACCCTTTCTTAAAAAATGGCGGGCGAGAAAAAACTGCTGATACAAAGAAACGCCGGGTCCACAAGGCCAAGTTTGAAATAAACGCCGGGGGCATTTTATAGAGAAAATACGGTAACTTTTCATTTATCAGTTAACTACTATATTTTTGGGCAATTGTCAGTTAACTGTTAACAAATCAGCACCCTCCTAAATGCACTGGTATTCTGAATTTCACTTTTGCCGGAACGCAATTGGCATGAAAACAAAACGAAAAAACTCGCGAGATAATAACGCCTTTTGTCACAACATTTCACCCACGACTGAAAAACCTTAAACAAATACTGATGAAAAATGGAGTTTCGTTCAAAACCAACCATTCCTGAAAACTATTTACAAAACGCCGCCTAACACATCATACAAGACGTAAATCACTTAACGACACGACTCATAACAGCCAAACTTTGAAAGCTAATATAAATGCATCGCAACCGCAAAACCACATAGCGGAGTCGGTGCAGGCCTGTCATGAACCTCATTTCGATCTAAGGGAAACTAAAAAAGTGACCGCCAGGAGTGGTGCCCTGTTTATCCGCTCCAGACCCAATATTTTCTATATAAGTGCGTCCATAGCAGACGTGACCGAAAAATGACCACGTGATCACCATTTTCCCGCCATTTTTCACGTCAAAATATATAAAACAGCAGACTTGATACTTTAGCTAACTACAAAACTTTCCGTTTCATTATGCAAGAGTAGGAACAGCAAAATACCATAAATTTTGACTTTCGTTCTATTTTCGAATACTGCTGGAGAGTTGAAAAAGAAATGGCTGATGGCGCGATGTCTGCTAAACATAGCTCAAATTGTCCTGGCATGGGGAAAGGCAGCTCTAGAGAAATGACATGTTGTTACGGCCTCCTTCCATTAGATTCGGCAAATGTGAAGTTCAATGTTTGAATCGGGCCTTACTTTAAAGAATATTAAAGATTCAGTCACCATTTGTTGTGTCAATTGATATTTTGATAATTAATATTAATATCTCATCTGATCAGATATAAAGTCATTGCACGTGACGTATTATCGATGTGGGCTTTTAATTGTTTTAAAATTGCGGCAATCTATTGTATTTGATTTAGAAAGTCTTTTCCATTGTCAAATATCCCAACAGAAAATAGACAATGAATAACTGAAAATGCACTGTGTAAATTGAACCAACAACACATTTTCATCGTCAATTAGCTAGGAAGGCGGGAAAAGTCTTTCACTTTCACTTCCCTAACATCAAAATTATTTACATTCACACTCGTGATTCTTTGTTACTCATAACTTTTTTTGACTTGCACCAACATGAATTTTCAAACCAAGTTCTCTCAATCTTCTCTATCCTGCCAAGAACCATATCCAGTTGACTACTGCGCCTCGCATTTTCTACATAATGTCTGATTCTACAACGCCATCTTTACCATATTTATTTTATATTTATTTTAGATTCTTCTTTTTTTTAACCTCATGTTTCAACGCATTAACGAGATGGCTTTAAGAGCCCTTTGATTGTTTTGGAAATTAAGGTCGTGTTCTATTGGGATCAACCGTTTCAACCTAAACCGGTTTTGGTTTATTTGGTTGAGGTGTCCCAATAGAATACTTCTCAACCATTTTCGGTTTCAACCAAACCAACCGAAAACGGTTTTTTCCCAATCGGACACGGCCTTAATGTAACGACTTTTGTCGAACGCAAACAAACAAACAAACAAAAAAACAGTAATTTTCAGTTTGAAAAAAAAAATCCATCCTGACGAGAATCAACTCACGTCCTTCGGCTCTATTGTCTGATCGCTTACACACTGCGTCGCCTAGGATTTAACTAATTACCAAGGTCAAATTTTGTTATTTCAACATAGATATGCGGAAAAAGTTTACATTTGAGTGATGGAGCGAGCGAGCGAGTGAGTGAATGAATCAGCCGCCGTTACCGATAACCCGTTCATTACGCTTGCGCGTATTCACGGGTTAAAAAGTAGACCTTGAACTTGCTGTTGCATGATTTTGTGGTTTCTTGTGCTTTCTTCACTTCTCAAGTTCTCTAACAAGGAGACTACATTTGCGCTAACATGTTGCATCTGGCTTTGATCAAAACTACCTCGTGAGGTAGTTTCTATCATGCTCAGAATAAACATGTTTCGATCATGATTCACGCAATGTGCTGCCTGATGTGAACACTTTTCACAGTAAAACAGACTAATCAGGTTTCGCCCTACTGTGAACACAGCATTAGATGGGAGGTAATGTTTCTCCCATTCACTCAATCCATCTTACTTTTGAGTGGAACTGATCGACTAACTCTCTGTCGTGTGTTCTTGTGCACTAGGTATATTGCTAGTAAGCCATATGTGGATGCAGGCAAAATAGCCATCTGGGGCTGGGTAAGGATACAGCTTATCTGTTGAAATGGTTTTCTGATCTTTGTTCTGTTTAACGTCTGTTATCGCTGCCACTTTAGAAGACTTGTGCTATCTCAAACTTTCAAGGGGAATGAAACTCATTCAAGATAGTGTGGGTTGGAAACAGCGATTGAAAGTTTGTCAAATTAACCAGGCAAATTTCTGTTTACATTTATTGCCTGTTTACCATATGTACCTCATCATTCTCTATAATTGAGCTACAAAAAGTAACTCCGCTCCGAATATTGAAAGGATGTAACACAATTAGCCTTCTTTGGAAATTTGAGCCCGATAAACTAGATATTCTTTGTGCAATGCTGTTTTCAAAACTCAAAAATTAATTAATTAAAGTAATCATGATTAGTGCAGTTTGAGATAACAGGTGTCAGTTGAAGCCAGAAGAAGTCCTTTGATAAGTTACTTGCTGTTCCGTGTTGTCATTTGTAAAATATATGGTAAACTAAAATAGATTCTTTGCTTATCTGTTGTTAATTTAGTCCTATGGAGGTTTTTTGACATCCTATGTCCTTGGTCAGAATTCTGGTGTGTTCAAGGTTGGTATGGCTGTGGCACCTGTTACTGACTGGCGATATTATGGTGAGTATGGAATGTTTAATACAGAAATACAATGGTTGCCTACACACTTACGACGTAATCATGAAGGCGAGGCCTAAGGGCTACTAAATTTCCCGCAAACTTCAAAAAAAGTAAATATGGCGGCGGAAACAAGAGCGATTTGTGATTTAGAGATTAAAAATTAACCCCGGACGATATTCCTGGAGCAGTTATAGTAAATGAAAGTGACGTTGGAAAGTGGATGGTGGAGAAACTAATCTTCGGCAAGGATCCTTCGGAAATGCATGAAACGTCAAGTCTTTCCTATAATCGGATTATTACAAAGCACAGTGGTGCAACATTTGTTAGAGCTATTTTTTGTCGTAGTTGTAGCTTGCACTTCTGTCATTTTATTTGCGATGTGGCCCTTTGGCCTGGCTTTCATGCTTATGTCGTAAGTGTGTATAGCGATATGCATGGTATGTTTCAATATCTCATAAATTAGTGCAACAAACCTCTTGCGTTAAGTAGCTTTTTTCATTTTTCACTGCATTGTTGGGGATTGTTTAAACGCTGTAGAATGAAATGCTTGATTGCGAGTGCTTGCGTATGTGTGCGGTGGGAAAGCAAAGTATACAATTACATGGCCAGGTAAATGAAATATGTTGAAATGTAAGCAGAACACTTAATATCGCTGTTATTAAAAAGTATTGTGTTTAACTTGTGTTTCAGATTCAATATACACTGAACGATACATGCTTACCCCTCAGAAAAACTTTGACGGATATGAGGTAATTAATTTTCATATACTCAGTTAGGAGGCCCACAACAACTGGTGTAGTGGTTAGCCAGTGCGGTGGTGTAGTGGTAAGCCTGTGTGGTGGTGTAGTAGTTAGCCTGTGCGGTGGTGTAGTGGTAAGCCTGTGCGGTGGTGTAGTGGTTAGCCTGTGTGGTGGTGTAGTTGTTAGCCTGTGTGGTGGTGTAGTGGTGTAGTGGTTAGCCTGTGTGGTGGTGTAGTGGTTAGCCTGTGTGGTGGTGTAGTGGTTAGCCTGTGCAGCGGTGTAGTGGTTAGCCTGTGCGGTGGTGTAGCGGTGAGCACGTTGGACTTCAGATCTGAAGGTCGGTGGTTCAAGGCCAGATCTCGACCGTCGTGTTGTTTCCTTAGACAAGAAACTTTACTCCACAATGTCTCTCTTCACCCAGATATATAAACCCTGCAATGGACTAGCATCCCATCCAGAGGGGAGTAGTCTGGCCGAGTGGGCCACCTGTGGATTGTGTGTAACTTACATAGAACTATCGCGTTCGAAGAACACAATCCTAATTTTGTGTTGGTTACCCTGTGCTTTGCATGCAGAAAAATATGAAAATTGTTGGTGTCCAGACTGCCAAATAGCTGCCGCTATTGCTTTTTTCAGGGGCTCACTTCCGTCGGAAACCTTCGAACGTGTCTCCATAATCTTTGATTACTGCTAGTTTTTAACTTCTCTCCACCCAGGTATTTAAATGAGTACTGGTGACAAAATGCTGGGGGTAACGCTGCGATGGACTAGCATCCAATCCAGGGGGATTGCTTCATGCTGCATGTGGTTGCTTCATGTGGGCCACTTGTGACTCGTGTGCAGCTTTACCTTACCGGTCAGTGATACCAACTGACTTAAGATATTTAAAATTCCTTTCAGGTATCGTCTGTATTACCCCTGGCTGAAAATTTCAAAAATGACAGTTTTCTTGTTGTCCATGGGACTGGAGATGGTAAGTTGACTCTTCTTCTTGGTATGAATGGGGTTACCGGTAGTTTCTAGAGAAACTGTGGTGCTGCGTCGGTGGGGTTAAAAGATTCGAGAAAGCTGACGTTTCGAGCGCTAGCCCTTCGTCGGAGCGAATAAAGGGATTGTGGGTAGTGTGTGGTTTTATATAGTAGGTGGAGTTTTGCTATTGGTGGAAATTTGGTGACGTTAAAACAAATGTAAATTAGTTGAATGAAAAGCGTTCGTTGATTCCGTGGGGTTTGAGAGTGCCGATTTGAAAGATGATTTTTTGTTCTAAGTTTTCACGGCTTTCTGTGTTACCCTGGAGTGGGGTAACCATTCTAAACAACACATGACAATCTGCGGCCTTTCCCTACACCAGGGTAACACAGAAAGCCGTAAAAACTTAGAACAAAAAATCATCTTTCAAATCAGCACTCTCAAACCCCACGGAATCAACGAACGCTTTTCATTCAACTAATTTACATTTGTTTTCACGTCACCAAATTTCCACCAATAGCGAAACTCCACCTACTATGTAAAACCACACACTACCCACAATCCCTTGATTCGCTCCGACGAGGGGCTAGTGCTCGAAACGTCAGCTTTCTCGAATCTTTTAATTTACCTTATAAAACCAAATTCTTCTTCTTGATAGCTAAATAGATATCCTTTATTTGAATAAAAATGTTTACAACTGAGATCCAAGTGTCTTATGGCAGAAATGGTTACAACAAGTGTGCTTCAACAGATTCCATTGTGATTTGTTTTTAAAAACACGCTGTCGTGTGACAATGTTTCGGCAATGTTGCCTTTGTCAGTGCACAAAATTTGCAAGGGAAGTTGAGCAATAGGAGCGGGGGGATGCCACCTTTTTTATGAACCCCATAGACAATCCATTTTATGGACTGGTGCAGACTCCCTGTCAGATATTAAGTACAGTTTTGATTTAAAACGGCAAAGCTACCATGATGAGTGAAATTGGTGTTCATCGCAGTTACTCCAGACTAGCAACTTAAGCAGTAGCCTACATAGCTGGCGAGAGACAGAACCATAAGAAACCACCATCTTTATTGTTGAACCGACGGAGGTTCCCGTCGGAGTACAGTCGATGTCCGTTAATACGGACACCGAGGAAACAGTCTGTATTAACGGGATGTCCGTATTAAGCGGGTTCACATGGATGACGTAATTTAAGGGTTTTATTGTTTTTAAGGGAAAATACAGTAAATTACCGCATCTAACCTCACTAAGACACCAAAAAATTACAACACGACAAACGTTCAAATCAATTCAAAAATCAAAAACTTTATTAAGCACAGAATTCATAAAGTTGACACTTATTTACAATGAAGCTGTGCATCTAAAGTATATTCATACAAATTAATAAACGTTCGTAATTTTCTTTCAACCAAAATGATAGTATATGTGTAGTTAGTTGACTGATGGCGCATTTGAGAACATTTTTATCGCTTAGAATTAGCCAAATTCAGTTGTTCATATATTAAGGAGAACTTTGTTTAGATTGTTTTAATCGGGACGGGAAAATCTGTCTGTTGTCCGTATTAACAGGTGCCTGTATTAAGTGTATAAATTTTAGAAAATGTATGGGCGTTTGGTCGGGACCAAGACAACTGTCCGTATTAAGAGGTGTGTCCGTATTAACGGGGTGTCCGTATTAATAGGGTGTCAGCATTAATAGGGTTTCCGTATTTATGGGGTGTCCGTATTCAATAGGGTGTCCGTAAAGCGGGTAAATTTTAGAGAAAATGTATGGGCGTTTGGCCGGGACCAAGACAACTGTCCGTATTAAGCGGTGTGTCCGTATTAATAGGGTGTCAGCATTAATAGGGTGTCCGTATTTATGGGGTGTCCGTATTCAATAGGGTGTCCGTAAAGCGGGTAAATTTTAGAGAAAATGTATGGGCGTTTGGCCGGGACCAAGACAACTGTCCGTATTAAGCGGGTACATTCGTAAAGCGGGGTTCTACAGTACATTGTTTTGGACACTTAAAATAGAACACTTAAAATTTCAATCGATATGGTTCTACAATCACGAGAGGTCCAAGAAGACTGAAAACAGAGTGCACATGAATATTCCAAGATGGCGTCCAAAAGCTTTTGGTGCTCACTTTTTTCCTTGGCCAAGCCCATAATGCATTGCGCACCGGACTGTAAGCTGAAACTCCAGATGCTAGTATATCTTACACGCTGTTTTCTTGCAGATAATGTGCACTTTCAGAATACTGCACAACTTGTAGCGGCCTTAACTAAAGCTGGAGTTAAATATCAAGTCCAGGTAAGTGTTAAGTAGGGTGCGTATGATTAAAGTTTACATTCCATTTAACAAAATTAAGTTCTCCCAGTTGAGAATTTTATCTACGGACTCGAAGGTTGGAACTACCTCGTTTTCAGTATAATAAACAGCATCACAGGAAACTGAAGTACTGCTCAATAGCTTTCGTTTTGATGATCACATAATAGGATATTTATGCACGGACTCAAAAGTTAGAGCCACCTTGTACTGCATATATAAAAAACATTGGCACCGCAGCAAAATACGGCTCAATAGCTTTCAGTTGAATGCCAGGTCACACTTTAGGATTTCATCCACGGACTCGGAAGTTAGAACCACCTTGCATAGCATAACAAACAGTACCACAGGAAAGTACTGCTCAGAAGCTTTCATTTGAATGGTCGCACTTTAGGATTTCATCCACAGACTCAAAAGTTAGAACCACCTTGTCAGCCTTTCAGTTGTTATAAATATTCATTTGTTGACATTTCCCTTCCCTCTTCTTCAGTTTTACACAGACAAGAACCATGGGATATTAGGAAAAGAGACACAAAGACACTTATTCCGACTGCTGACTGACTTCCTTACGACTGAACTTAGAATTTAAATAAAATGTAATGTACTTCCCCTTTTCCTAAACGGTACTACTTATTTTTTAAGTTAACTACTTCATATGACCCTTAGTAAATAGGACCAGAAATTTTATATGAATGCATAGTTCTGTTGTCTAGTTCACTTTCTACTTTCAAGAAAAGCATTACTGGTAAACAGCATTTCTCCAAATCGGACATCCCCGCGGCGAATATTTTGTACATTTTATTTTAAATTTTAGCTACCTGTATGGTTGGTCTCAATAAAGATTTATGCATTGTAACGTAATTTATGTTATTTAAGGGTGTTGGGGTGGGGGAAGTTAGAAGGAGGGAAGTGAAGGAAAGATATAGAGTGTGAGAGACTCTTTATGCAAGATCGCACAATCAATTTGATTGGTTGAATTATTTGTCGATTCGCGACAAGTGTATAAAAGCGCTGGAAGGGGCACAGTAGACGAGCGACGGTGAATTTTGTCACCGATATTATACGCCGATAGCAGTACTGGTCACACCTGGCGATTTTTTGTCAATGATCAAATCGCCTGGTGTGTCGAAAGCTTTAGTTTTGCAGTCTGTCATGAGATGTTGTAGAATGCTATTTTGTTTTATTCTTTGACAGTTTTATCCTGACAAGGCGCACGGACTCAGTGGTGATGGAACACACAATCACTTGTACCATCTGCTTACAAGATTCCTGGTTGAAAACTTGTCTCTAAGCAGTTGATGCTAAGAAAATATTTAATTGTGGCAATAACTAAGTTAACCTTTTTAGTTTTGGTTGAAATTAATATTATAAAATTAATTTGTCTCTAAGGCATTCAAGTTCCAGTAGTAACTCCCCCCTTGGGGTAGCTTGGCTGATGCTAAAAACCTTCTGTGCAGAGGGTGTATGGTTTTTTCTGGAACAATGCAGTGTTATTAGATTTATTTTTTTTAGTAGTACGACCTTTGTCATTTGCTACAACACTGTTTTAGATCTATTCGCACTGATAAATATGGTAGTTTGGGCATGGTCAAGGAATAACAAATATTAATCTTATTCCTGCCTTTTCTTTACTATATTACCATAGGTTATATCATATATTTTGTTAGCCTGGAAGTCTCTAAAGATATAACTGAACAAGCGGTATATCAATATGTACTCAAACTTTAACTTGCTATCCAAAAAAAAAAAAGAAAGACGGAAGTCATATATATGTATCAAATATAATATTTTATTTTTGTGACATGCAGCTGGTTTTAACTGCAATTTCATAATTTGCGGTTTTTCGTTTTGTTTCCACGAACCTTGAGTTTTTAAAGGAAGCAGAGAGAAAACGGTAGTTTATTTAAGCTTCATTGTAATCGTTTTCTATTTAACAGCTGTTATTAATGTGGCAGTCATAGTTTTATTTTACAGGTTAGAGTGCTTTCTAGTTGCAAAAGTGAAAAAAAAAACCTTGTGTTCAACATTAGAGCGAATTTCAATTGTGTCCAAAGTAATTTCGGGATTGTTTTGGTTTTGCATTGCTACGCTTTGCTAAAAAATCTCGCGCCACTTTCTCAACCAATTTTGATACACTCACACGCGGTTTCCCGCGCTTGGCGCTGGCTACATGTATTTTCTTCGAGTTCTGATTGGTTCATTGGATTATCTGCCTCTGTTGTGATTGGTCAGAGCGATAACATTGGTTTTGGCTTTACGACACTCGATTGAAAATCGCTCTAATGAACATTATCTTCACTTAAAAATTGTAAATTAATTTATTTTGTTTTATGTTTTGTTAAGATTTTTTGGGAGAGAAAGAGCGAAACTGTTAAAATAAGGGTCTAGTAATCATACTTGGCATAGAAAATGGGAGAGGGGGGTGGGGAAAACATGGTTATTTTTGCATAGTTCCTCAGTCTCTTGTTTGTCTGCGATCAATTCATTATGTTCCACAGTGATGTCACAGCACAAATTTATAGCCAGGGCCTGGCATAGAGCATCGAAGAATCAATGGCAAACAATTCTTCAAAAGGTACATAGTGCTATTCACTTTAATCTAATAATAAATTACTTAATAAATTTTATTCAGTGGATAGCACAATTGATTTTGTTAACGCCTCCGGTGGATAGCGGATAGCGTTATCCACCTTTTGAACAACCAGGGTCTGAAGCCCGAGGGGAAGGGGGGGGGGGGGGGGACGCCCATATAAAAGTGATGGGTGTGATCGTCGTACATTTGAGGGGTTAAAATTTGTGGTTTGGTACCGCCAAGGGGGTTTGAACCGAAAATGACCTGTCAGTCATTCGGGTTCCTTGCCAGGAAGATAGGCTGACAGAGACAACTTCAGAAGGAACTGGTACCGCCTAGGGGTAAAGAACTGGTACCGCCTAAGGGTAAAGAACTGGTACCTCCTAGGGGTAAAGAACTGGTACCGCGTAGGGGTAAAAAGTAATGTGAGCCACACCCGTAAAACTGGGGGTTCCTTTCAAAATTAACGACGATTGCTGCCGTCAATTTTGTATGGGAGTCCTCGATTTGGGGGACAAAAGGTCTTCTTTGAGGTTGAGTAACTAGGCAATTAATGAGAAAAAATAATGCACTAAAATTAAATGAATTTACACGGGCCCATAATAAAATTACGTAATATTTAAAACTATCTAAGTGGTGTAAATAAGAGTAGAGTTAAAAAAAGGGCTCTGAGGCAGGTAGTTGACACAACTCGTCTGAAAACCACCTATGGGTGATGGCGACTTCCTGTATAAAGATAGTTATAATAATAATAATGATAATAGTAACAATAAAAAATAATGTTGCTAAGCAATGGCATGGCAACTGTTATCCCTTTTGAGTGATTTTCTTAAAACCGTGAAATAGTTACTAAGCTAGTTGGCACTAATTACATTGTTTTCTTTTGTTTAGTTTTAACTACTTTTGGCTAATTTTGATTAATTGCTAGATACTGTTTTGCGGTGTAAGGAAAATCGTTCTAACTGCTAGGGGTATCCAACTTTAGACTGCCAAAGGACCACCCTGTATAGCATAATATCTGTACTATAACCAAAGAAAAGAACTGCTTAACAGCTTTCATTTGTTCACTTTTTCTAATAAACAGTGCAACAGAAAATAACTTCATAGCTTTTATTTAAATGTCACGCTTCCTGCGTTAAACAGTAGACTTTGAAATAGAACCATCTTTTACAGACAAATAAAATGAAAGGCTGATCGTACAGAAAGGAATATATTTTTAACCGATTAATTTCGAACGGCACGGCCGTTCTTCTTCAGGGTATAACCGTACTAAAAGAAAAAACGTTACAGATTTGAATATATATAAAAACAAGCGAAAGATATGAAATTACATACTTTGTTTATAGTATAAGCTAAATGGATAAAAATATGACGCTGAAAAAAACGTTACAGATTTGAATATATAACAAGCGAAAGATATGAAAATACATTCCTTTCTGTACGATCAGCCTTTCATTTTATTTGTTTATAATTATTTCTGCTGATCAGATCCTTCACAAGGATCCAGTACTTCCAATTTGTCGAGTGGTCCTTTCATTTAAAAATTGTTAATCTTTTACAGCATAAAAGACAGTACTACACAAATTGTCAGGCCCCGGTTGTTCAAAAGGTGGATAGCGCTATCCACCGGATAAATCACTTTCCAGTGGATAAGCATTAACAAAATCCATTGTGTTATCCACTGGATAGTGATTTATCCGGTGGATAGCACTATCCACCTTTTGAACAACCGGGCCCAGATGTTTTGGGCTTGCACTTGACTGAACAGTTGGAAACACTTTTTACAGTGTAATAGAGCAGTCTTCAATTGAGTGTTGAAAGTAATTACACAGTTGCTTTGGTTTTGCATTGCTACGCTTTGTGATTGGCTAAAAAATGTCGCGCCACTTTCTCGACCAATCAGAAGTAAAACCAATCGTGACTTGCTCACACGCATTTTTCCGCGCTTGGCGCCGACATGTAATTGCTTCGAGCTCTGATTGGTTCATTGGATTGTTTGTAACTGCTGTGATTGGTCAGAGTAGTTACTACGACACTCAATTGAAAACTGCTCTAAACAGTAATACAAACAGTAAACAAAGCTGATACTACGTACAACATTTAACGCGACAACGACACGATAGATACCAAACTGGAAGCCAAGATGCAACCGTGGACAGCTGTTTCGACCTGGTTGTGTCTCGTCAGCACGGTGTAGCAGCATAAAGACAGAAAAATCAGCGCGAACGCCAATAGTGGTCAATAGTCTACCAAATTGCACGTGATGATGACCTCAGATGAGCTCGAATTCAAATTATGCCAATCGGCTAACGCGATCTGTTCTACGTAGTATCAACCTTGCTTACTGTTTCTACATTAGGGATGGACCATTAGAAAAGTGATTGTGGGGGGGGGGGGGGGGGGGGCAAAAGCAAAAAAAAAAACAAAAATTTCCCAGTAAATTATTAAGGAAAAAAAATTCCCACGCATTATCGCAAAAAAAAATCTGCCCAAGGACAATTAATATTTAAAAAAATCTATTCCAGCCATCGAGTGAAAAAAAAAAAGATTTCCACCTTAGGTGGACAAAAACAAATTTCTTGCCTCTCCCAAAGTTACCCCCCCCCCCCCCCCATCACTTTTCTAATGGTCCATCCCTTACTGTATTACTATTTTTAGCTGATTAGACCTTCTATAAATCCTACGTACTCCAGCAGCATTTTCGCCGCATTCAAGTGCCCATTGTGCAGGCTAATGTAACTGAGATATTGACATGTCGACGTCGTCGTAACAGAAACTGATTAAGAAAATAAATTAATAAGGGGATTGGTTTCTAAAGAAATCGTGGTGCGGCGTTGAATCTTTTTACCGTGGCCAATAATTGTTGAGTTTGATACAGTTGAGCTAATACTGGTACTTAAAGGGCCACTGTCGAGCCGAAATTTCCATGTTATATCGCCAAATGCCACCAAATATGTAACTAAATTGGAAACAAAATTATACAGCAAAACAGAAGCAGTAGTTTGGAGAAAAAGTACTGGATTACAAGGATGGAATTTCGATTCGTGACGGACGGTCACCCACACGAAATCAAGGTTTCCATTCTGATGGAATTTTGAGGTTTTTTTAATCGTTATTTTGTCTTTTTAGTTCTTAATTCTGTGCGTTCATCACCTTTGGCGTTTGTTTCTTCCTATTCCAAGATAATAATTAAAAGCCAGCTTAAGGCAAGCTCCTGGCCATAATCACGAAAACACGATATTTCAGCCAGGACACTGTTAACAACCGCACTCCATTGATCACATCACAAATTTATTCTCCAGAAATTGTATTCACCAAGTGGGAGATTAGCAGTAACGGGTCAAGCCTTATGGAAAATTAATTAACACCTTCCTGTAGCCTAGGATTAGCCTACAAATTAAGCCGCCACTCATTTCATAATATACACATACGCGTAATTTGGCACTCTTGTCTTGTTACCATGGCAACCAATGATTAAATTGTTGGGCTTGTTCAAGGCTAGAAATCTCTCAACGGATTTTCTCGGTTTTTACACGGTAAATATTCACGATTTTTGGTGAAACAAGAAACATTAAGTCAATCTAACAAAGCCATAAAAAATCGGTACATAATTTTCCGCAATTTACCCACTTTTCGTTTTTTACGTTTATTGGGTTTGTGTATGTACAAAAATTGTTGTCTTTTTTTGCGATCGAAAGCAAAGAAAATCCTATCAATTTGTCAATTTTTATAAAAATTCAATGTGTAATAAACGTTTTAGTTAACGCAAAAACCTCTTTATTTTCGTGACGTCATCAAAATAAACAAACGCGCGCTCGCATCATTTTGGTGCCCAAGCCTCGCGCGCCAAAAAACTATACGGAGCCACCTTAAAAGAAATGTTTATCCAAGGTATTACTAAAAGGAGGTATCTGCTGTCGTAAAGGGTCCATTTTGGTGTCTGCTTTAACCCCATCACTCCCAAGAGTTCCAAACATTAAAATCCAAAAAAAATCCCAAAATTCATTTTGTAAAATATTGAAAAACAAATGGTACCATGCAAAAATACTGCTGAAGCGGTTTCATTTGAATGGTCACACCAAATGACTTTGTCAACAGACTCAAAAGTTAGAACTACAGTTCATGTCTCCATAATTGGCTCTGGGAGTGAAAGGGTTAAGGCACCTTTACACAACAAACTGAAGTTGGCAAATTGACTCAAGTTTGCGTGTGTGAACGTGACATCAAAAGTTGGCGAACATGTTGGCAAACTAGCATTTGATGTGTGAACGTTATCAAAAAACAAGTTGTTCACTTTCATAGAGTCAGAACTCTTACACTCATCTCGAGATAATGGCACCCTGGCCAGAGAATGACATTGAGGTTTCTGGAAGTTTGTCGTGTGAGACAGTATCTGATTTACAGGTGTTCATCTTAAACCCTTTACAGTCAAAATACTCAGCACGTTCCACTTATCATGTTTCCACCTCTGAGAATAACCCCCTTAATGTCCATGTTACAGAGCTGTCTGTAAAGATCAAATACTGCCATTGTCAACAGTTGTAAAGACACAATAATTATTGTTCTAGAATTCCAATCCTTGTGACTTTTTTTACATCTCTGTTCTTCATTACCAGTTTCCTTTCTTTTCTATAAAAAAAAAAAACAATAATACAACATCACATGAAGGCCCAAGGTATTTTGATGTTACAAGCGGGCTGGCTTGGGGGATTTTCCCCTGGGTATTATTTGTCCCACCATCACTTGTGACACAAGGGACATTACATCTTTCTTATTTCATTACCGAGCTTAACATTAAATTACCATCTTTCTTTATCACTTCACATGATACTTTCATCAATGCTGATCCTAGCAGTATGCAGGACAGTCATGTCATATATGAACCAGTAGTATGCATGTATGGCCTAGCTTGCCGAGTCTCTCATAGCTCAGTGGTTAGAGCATCCTACCAGTGTATGGAAGGTCACAGGTTGGATTCATGTTGGGGTATTACATGTATTTCTTTGTCCCATGCTTGTGACATGATTACATCTTTCTCACAAAATAATACACAGTAACAAACCACAAAGAAAAAATTATAAAACTCGTACAAGTGGATTAAAGAAACAAGTAATAAATAAATAAATAATAAATTGGGGAAAAATATGTCAAAATTTCAGGCAGAGAAGCCTGACTTTGGCTCATGATCTGGGCTAGGTTCTTTAAAGGCCGATTAAGCTAATCAAAGATTAGCGTCAACTTAAAATACAGTTAAAATAACTAACCAAATATGAAAGATTTTTCTGACTTTTTGCCATTTACCTGCTTTATCAAATAAAGTATGTATGTATGTATTTAGTTTTGACTTTCACTTCACCTTCAGCTAAAAGTTAGCTTTTGAAAAATGTTTTTAACAAGAGAAGTGAAACCCTCGGTTATCTTTTATATCTGGGTTAGCATTAACCAGTTTTCAAACATCTCGGCACTGATGTATGATTCACTGATCAGTGGCATGAAAATCAGACAAATCATCTGAGTGTTATATCGTGTCACAGGGATCCCAATCTCAATTGCCATCAAGTGAGTATACTCGATGGGACCTTGATGTTACAGGTCATCTTGACTGTTATATATTAAATTTACTGACAAAGCAACAAGCTTGTTCTGGCCCCGGTTGTTCAAAAGGTGGATAGCGCTATCCACTGGATAAATCACTATCCAGTTTATAGGTATCAGCAAAACCAATTGTGTTACCCACTGGATACCAGTAGTTATTTATCCAATGGATAGCGCTATCCACCTTTTGAACAACCAGGGCCAGAGGTGTTAAAATCAGAGCAACACCTGTCTCAAATCTTAATGACAACCCTACACACAAATCCAGGGGGGGGGGGGGGGGGGGGTGGCACGCTTCTTGAAACCCTTACCCTATTTCAGATCAAAATATGTGATTTTCCATACCCTATTTCAGACCATTCTAATTTCTTTCTTATTCCTAACAGACACTGCACAAACAGTGAGCTTGGGAGGCCTGTGATCTTGTGTTTTACCAAGATTTCAGGTAAAGAGGCTTGACTATCTGGCACAAGATCTGATATACAGTGTACATGCATGATTCACTGATGAATGGCCTGAAGAAATCAGACAGACCATCTGTGATATATTGAGTTAATTGAACACACATCCACTGACCTTCAGCCTCTCGGAACCTCTTTCTTCTGTTATCATTTTCACTTTCAAGTCCCTTTAAAAAGTTTACAAAAACTCCAATGGGCTTTACAAGAGAGGTTTTCTTGTAGGCTGAAAATTGAAACAGATGGCAACATGTGAACAATAAGTGAACCACAAGAAAATTGCAACTTAAGGTTACAGTGTACCTTCGGGGGTGTCTCCAGTATAACAGCTCTAGCATCTTAAGATTACACTTAATATACCTAAACCCAGATTTAAAATTTAAGCTATAGAGCTGGCTATCTAAATATGGAAACCATTTGGTAATAAAAATAATGGATTGTCGAATTTTTTACGATGTCTAAATTCGAACGTCCGAATCAGCTTTAAAACCCTATAACTCAAAGCGATTATTGTATTTTGCTAATTTGATTTGTTCTCGGGTTTCCGGACACGAAGCGCTAAAAAAAACATGTTGGTGATTTCCCATATTCAATTGCAGTGAAAAGTTACAGAATATTTTCGAAAAAGGGAGAAAAAAATTGGAATGATCACACGGAAATGGCTCTTGACAAAAAAGTTTTCGGAAATAAGAAATTTGCCGACATGTTTTTGTTGATTATATGTTAGCCTAGCTTCTGTCCAAATTTGAGGAAAATCGAACAAATTCCCTTTGTTGTAGCTCTTTAAAGTGTCCCCAACAAGTGAAAAATTAACTTTGAGAAAACAGCGCTTAAAAAAACATATCGCTTCATAAACAAACTCCGCACACAAAAGTTATACCGTCATTTCTCCGTCAATTTTCACTATTTTTCGATTATTTTTTTTTGGATGAAAGTTCATTCTGTAAACTTTATTTTGACGCCAAAAAAAAAAAATTTCAATAAATTTTCGATCTGAAGGTACTCTGTAACCTTAAAAAGGTAGAAAGGAAGCTTGAAAAATAATTCATAAAAATGTTTAGTAATAATTCTGTACCTGGCACCTTTTTCTTTTCTTCTTCAATCATGTCAGAGGAATTCTTTTCATGTTCATCAATTTCATCACAAAGATGGCTGCAAATGAAAAATATAAAATAATCTAAGATTTACACTAACACTTATAAAATCAACTAATTAAATATTTGAAAGCATCTGAATATCATCAGAAACCCACAAGTAGGTTGAAACGTGTAACACGCATTCACAGCTTCCAAATATTCATTTTTTGCTTAGTACCAAATTTGGAAACCCCTCAGTCCCTTGAGAATGGGAGCAAGTTGTTCTAGCAAATTGATTGGTTAATATTTTTATCTTGATTTTCCAAATATGGCTGTAACAACTTCTTAGCAAATTGAATAATCGGAAGCTTGTTTTGAAGCGTACTAGAGCGGACAGTTGCACGTTTCAACCCACTTATGGGTTACTGATCCCATATTATAGGCGTGGCCCTCTTTGTCCCCACCCCCTTTCCCCAAACACCAAGAGGTACCTAACCAACACCAACACAAGCATTTGCACAACAATATTTTCTTGTTCAAAATCTAGTTTCATCAAAAAAAGTTCTACATGTTCTTAGATTTTGAAAGCAATGCTATGGAACTCTACCTATTCTTTACCCAGTAAGGTTATCATATAGAGTGTTTTCACTCACGTGACGGGCAGCCATATTGGAGTGCTAAAACAATAGGAAATGTTTGAATAAGAATAGTGCCACCAATATGGCTGCCATATCATTGTTTTGGGACACCAATATGGCAGCTGTGACCTCACGTGCAAACGCTCTATATTTCAACCCTTAGCTACAGCTGAGGACATGATAAAACTAAACACCCAAAGAGGTACCCAATCTTATTTGCAAACCCTAAAAGGCACGACAAGTATCCTGTCATTTTTATATGGTTGCCTCCTCTGGGGTGCACTGCAACTTTCATGGCAGGCAAGCAAAGGCTATTTGTAATGCATGTGCAATGAAACTGATGAAAAAAAGGCAGAATAGGCTCGACTACCAGCCGCTGTTTGGGAAATGAGCTAAACGAGAGGAGGCTCAAAGACTGGACGCAAGAAAGCAGGTTTAAATCAAGTTTAGCAAAGGCTATTTGTAATGCATCTGCAATGAAACTGATGAAAAATAAAAGCAAAATAACTTTTTCATAATCTGTATTTTGAGAGTTACAGGTGAACCAAGTCACATAACCAAACCTTATAGTCGGAACTGTGAATGGGTCAAAGGTATCAACATCTTCCATACTGATTGGTACACAAACACGACCTAAACAATAAAAACAAACAAAATAATGACAACAATAAATAAAATTTCAATTATTTCATTATGAATAGTGATCTCCATCTGTTATTCTCAGGTGTGTGGTTTCTGAGGAAATATTTAGACTCCACCCATGGAAGGGCATTGAAAATTCCGAGGGGGAGGGAGTCTCTTTACCCAAAGTATGAGGCTAAACTGGAATTTCCAGAGTGGTAGGGGACAGGGGTTGAAACCACTGCCGAGACCAGGCCTCAAACCACGGACCTTTGGATTTAAAGTCCGATGTGCTAAAACTGCTACAACACTGCGTCAATGCACCATTCTTGCCTTATTACGGTACAGTGTACATTGCAATTGGTGAGGATAGTAGCAACAGCATCATTATAAAAATTGTTTAGCCCTTTCACTCCCAGAGTCAATTATGGAGACATGTAGTGCAGTTCTAACTTTTGTGTCTGTAGACAAAAATTCTATGGTGTGACCATTCAAATGAAACCATTTTGCCAGTGCTTTTGCTTGGTACTGGTCATTGATTTTGTTTTTCAATATTTCATTATGTTAAATTTTGAATTTTTCTTGAATTTCGGTTTTTGGCACTCTTGAATGTTACAGTTCCTGAATAAACTCACCTGTCTTGGGATGAACACAGAATGGGCTCTTCAGTAAGTGATTAAGACCCTTGGTGACATTTACGTCAAGACGTGGAAAACAGTACTGGAACATTATCTCATCCTTTGTTTCTGGTTTCTGGAAACAAGATTGAAAGTAACTCTCACTAACTTGAACAATTTCATATTGTAATAATGGCAGATCTATTCTGGGGGTGAGAGATGCAAGGTGAGGGGTGATGTAAATTTTTTTTTTTAAAAGACGACACAGAACGAGGTTGACAATAAGGTAATGGAATGGTAAGTTGGAGACTTTGCGAGACGTTTATTCTGCGACTCCAAGCCAGAGTTGCAGAATAAACACAATAAATGCAAGACAGATTTTGAGATGGCTCAGTGAACCAAAAAAATAGAATGAAAAAAGGCGACTGCAACACCCTTGAAATTTGACTAAAATTTTGCGAGACCCATATTTAAAAAAAAAAATTGCCACCCCTTCACTACACCTACAGTGTACTCTTCACCCCTCAACCCCAGAATCAAGCTGCTGTTGTAATAACTTTTTACATATCAGTTTCTATAGAGCTCTGCTACAAAGTACAGGGGGGCAAAGTTTGTACCATGGGACAAGTCTTGGTGTTGCTCTAGTTACATCTAGTGCCTGTATGAGCTGACATCCGATCTCATTCTATGAGTGTATGAAAAAGCGTCATGAGACATGTGATATGTGTGCTACACAAGTCATCCATTTATTCATGTAGCTTCCAAACATGAGGTCAATCGCTCAGGAGAGCTGGTCATGGGCCTTAGTTGTGTCATATATGAATCACAA
The DNA here is from genome assembly GCA_022457155.1 of Cladopsammia gracilis. Lineage (NCBI taxonomy): Eukaryota > Metazoa > Cnidaria > Anthozoa > Scleractinia > Dendrophylliidae > Cladopsammia > Cladopsammia gracilis. The sequence goes on from JAJGOT010000156.1 coordinate 1,212,506, forward strand.
AATGTCCATTTGGAACCTCTATTAATATTAATAAATCTACAATAACTCCAGAGGAGTTTGGAACCTCTATCAACATTAATAAATCTACAATAACTCCAGAGGAGCTCTCAAACATTTTTTAATACAAAAGGTGTTACCTGACTGTTGTCCAGTTTGGCTTCAAGCTCGTACCACCTCTCTCTTGACGTCTTCTTTGTTTTTGACCAGGAGGAGTTCAGTTCATTTCTTGCAGCTTACAGTATGTTAAAGAATCGCCAGTGCTGCACACAAACTATAGTTCAGCCTCTAGGGGTGTATCCTGGGTGACTAATAAGCTTTAAAATTACAGTCAACTCTCTCAGAGCATCTCATATTATGGGTGTGGCCTTAGCTATTTACCCCCACTATGTGACCAAAAAAAAATGAAAACATGGAGGGCAATCCTCAACTTGTTGACTATACCATGATTAAAAATGTTAAGAGAATTAAGAAATAGATCATTACATAATTTGTCAAAGGATACAATCAGGTATGAGTGCAAGCATGCCATCCCAACGTTCCTTACAGGACAAAATATCCTGTTTGTCAATTACAAGATCAACAAAGTGTGCCTTGAGGATTTCTAAGGATTTTCTGAAAAACAAAAAAATGCATTTTTTTTGTCAGAACGATGAGGTGCAAGAAATGAACAAAGCACAATGTCACCTCTTTTTTCTGTAAAGTACAATGGGTTATAATTTGCACTCAAGGAGGCTGGAAAAGGTTTTCAGTTGCACATGTGCATGACTTGCACTGGTCTGTTGCATGTCTGCATGCATCAGGTGATTTTCCTATTGAAGTTTACAGTGTAGCTTACTAGAAATATAAATGCTACACTGTACGTAAAATTGCAAACTGGAAATAGAATGTGCAAAAGCATTCTTTTCCTTGAAAGTTTGCTCAGTATCATAATATTTTGCATATTGTAAACATGTTTGAAAAAATATATAATAATAGTGCTGCTGTACTGGTAATAAGTACTGGTAATAAATATTGGTACAGATCACTGGCTGACTGGTCACATAACTTATCAGACATAAACAAATTTACAGTCATTTAACTTCACTGACCTGATATAAGGATGGTATGGTCCACGAAGATTCACTTTCTTGATTTGATTTTCTCCACCCTACATTTATGATTTCAATTGAATGGTTTAATGTCAGTTTTAAAGCTACTAGTACTAGCAAAACAGGGAGCAGTACTACTGTCTAAATTACACAATGTCAATGTTCAAAGAACAAACATCACTGTGAGTACCTTGATGACGCTAAGATATTCTGCAACAGCTGATCGAGCATTCTGAGAAAGTTTCCGCGCTGACTCGTCACACACCCAGCAATGGACACCACGGCGACCACTGTAGACCCACAGTCGGTGTTGAAAACCAAAATCCCCTGCAATACAAAACAGCATGATCTATCACATCAGTTGTAATGATTCTAGCTATGCGATAGTCACTTCCGGTGTTTCTGTTTCCGGTGTTTTGTTACCGTGATGCTTTGGCGCACGGGTCACTTGTTTTTCAGCCATATTGTCACTCCGAATAAAGAAGTGTTAATCTCAAGTCTACAGCTTGTCTCGTACGACTCAGAAGTATTACATGGTGTCAGAAGTACAAGCGAATACACAAAGAAATGGCTCTAAGCGGCATCGAATGCCCGCAAATGCAGTGGGATGGCGACAATCTTAAAGAAAACTGGCGTCGCTTCAAACAGCACGTGGAGCTTATGTTCTCTGGCCCGCTCAAATCACGCCAAGAAGCCGAGAAATGCAGCTACCTGCTTATCTGGGTTGGACAAAAAGGACGAGATATCTACAATACGTGGAGCGACCTCTCCGAAGAGGACAAGAGTAAGTTGCAAACATATTACGATCGCTTCGAAGCTCACGTCAGTCCCAGAGCAAACCCCGTCTTCGCCAGATTTAAATTTCACGGCCGCGTTCAAGGATCGGCCGAAACAGCAGAGAAATTCATCACAGATCTACGCATCCTCGCCCGAGACTGCGATTTCAAAGATCCGGACGAAATGATACGAGATCGCATCGTATTCGGCACTAACTCGCCCAAAGTCAGAGAAAAGCTAATAAGTAAAGGATCCGCTCTGTCACTAGATAAAGCGGTGGAGATTGCCAGATCATTTGAAGCATCCCAAGCGCAACTATCTGCCATGGCGGGCAGTAGCACTAACGAACCTGAGGAAACCGTTCACCTAGTCCAAAAACAAAACACGGGGAAAGGTCCACAGGGAAACCAACCATCGGGCTCCCAACCTTCAAAAGGAATACGGATATGCGGAAACTGTGGCCGCTCCCACAATTCACCTTCCAACTGCCCAGCACGGGGACAGATATGTCTGTACTGCAAGAAGCCAAACCACTTTGCTGACGTCTGTAGATCAAAAGCACGAAGACAACGATTCCACTCCGTAGAAGAAGCGAGAAACCAAGCCCCACAAACAAGCCCCGAATCAACACTACCAGCAGTGTTTGAGTCGATTGTTTTTGAATCAATCACCATAGCTGATGTATCACGCAGAGGGTCTAATCCTCATGGAGATGAAGTGTTCGTATCAATTCATCTAAGCCTGCCACAGGACACCCACAAGAACACCCTCCTCAAAGCCAAACTTGACACCGGTGCACAGGGCAACATACTCCCAATGAGGCTCTATCGTCAAATGTACCCGTACAACCTAGACGATCATGGAAAACTCAGACCTGGTGCCTTGTCACCCTCGGATGTTACTCTCACTGCCTACGGCGGCTCACAAATCAAGCATCACGGTACTGTTACCATACCTTGTTCCCACAATGGGGAAAACACTCAAGCATCCTTCTATGTCACAGACACCCCAGGCCCAGCAATCATAGGCCTCCCGACTTCTACCGACTTGAAGTTGTTGTCGTTTAACCTCTCTATTCAAGAAAACACCCCCACACCCCGTAACGATACAGCTTCCAAGGAGCAACCCATAAAAGACAAACAGGACCTGATCAGTCAGTATCCCGAATGCTTCAATGGAGTGGGGAAATTCCAAGGCGAATACCACATAGTACTCGACCCTAATGTCCCCCCTGTTGTCCATCCGCCACGGCGTGTGCCAATCAGTCTCAAGGACGACATCAAAAGGGAACTAGACGAGATGGTTAAAAACGACATTATAGCGAAGATCGAAGAAGGTGAACCTACACAATGGGTCAACAGCCTTGTCTACCGCCGCAAGCAGAATGGAAGGTTGCGGCTCTGCCTGGATCCCAAAGATCTCAATGCAGCTATTCAGAGAGAACATCATGTCACACCAACCCTAGAAGAAATATTACCAAAGCTGGCTGATGCTAAGCTATTTTCTATAGTGGACGCAAAATGCGGTTACTGGAACGTTGTCCTGGATAAGGAATCTAGTTACCTCACCACATTCAATTCCCCATTTGGTAGATACAGATTCAAGCGCATGCCCTTTGGGCTCAAAATGTCTCAAGACGTCTTCCAGACCAAAATAGACCAAACATTCGAAAGTTGCGAAGGCGTCGTAGGAATTGCAGATGACATTGTAATTTTCGGGAAGACCACCGAGGAACACGACCGCAACATGCACGCGATGCTCAAACGGTGCACAGATACCGGGCTTAAGCTAAACCCTGACAAGTGCTTCGTGAAACAAGAGAAGATCAAATTTTATGGAATAGTTTGTGGCCAAGATGGTATCCAGCCAGACCCAGATAAAGTCTCAGCTTTGAAGCAGATGTCTCCCCCTACAAATCGCCAGGAATTGCAAACCTTCCTAGGGCTAGCAAACTACATGGGCCCATTTATCCCAAATCTAAGTACACTGACGGCCCCGCTCCGTGAGCTCTTGAAAGAGAACAACCGCTTCGAATGGTACGCAGCGCACCAAGAGTCCTCCAATAAGATCAAAGAGTCTATCAGTAACAAGGTCACTCTGACATACTTCGATCCTAAGAAAGAAACCATACTACAAGTTGACGCATCCATGAAAGGCCTAGGTGCCGCCCTCACACAAGACCGTAAACCTGTCGCTTTCGCCAGCAAAGCCCTAACGGATGTCGAGGCAAGATACGCAAACATTGAAAGGGAATTGCTCGCTGTTGTCTATGGCTGCGAGAAATTCCACACCTACCTATACGGCCGAAGATTTACCGTCTACACTGACCACAAGCCCCTAGAAAGCATCCACTTGAAACACCTGACAGCCGCTCCCCCGCGTCTTCAGCGGATGCTGCTAAGATTGCAACCATATGACCTCACCATTCGCTACTTACCAGGCAAAGACATGGAAGTTGTCGATGCCCTGTCAAGATTATCGCCAGAGAGTCAAGACCCCATCCCCGGAATGAACGTCCAAATACACGAAGTCTTCCCCCAGTTCAGCCACGACATGTTGCAGAAGATCAAAGAACAAAGCAGCTTGGACGCCGAGCTCAGTGCACTGAAAGAAATGATCCACGCAGGTTGGCCTGCGCACATCCAGCAAGTCCCAACGCTCTTAAAGCCGTACTGGCCCTTCCGGGACGAACTAGCCACCGAAGACGGAATAGTCTTGAAAGCCCACCGAATTATCATTCCTGCCACGCTGCAGAAAGAGATTTTGGCGAAACTACACGCACCACACCAAGGAACCGAGAGAACCAAGCTAAGAGCCAGAACCTCAGTCTACTGGAGAGGCTTGTACAAGGACATACAAGAAACCACGAAAACATGCAGTACTTGTGAGGAGCTTCAGTATAGCCAACAAAAAGAACCCCTAATCCCCTCAGAGGTACCCCCAAGGGCATGGCATACCATTGGCGCTGACCTCTTCGCTCTCGATGGCTCCGAATATCTCGTTGTTGCTGATTATTACTCAAAGTACCCTTTTGTCAGGCATATACCCAGCGGGCAAAGCAACAGCAGCACAGTAGTCAAAATAATGAAGCAACTTTTCAGCGAGCAAGGCATCCCCAAGATAGTAAGGTCTGACAACGGACCGCATTTCAACAGCCAAGCCTTCCGAGAGTTCGCTCGAGAGCTAAGCTTTGAACACATTACAAGCTCCCCTCACTATCCCCGTAGCAATGGGTTTATCGAAAGCCAAGTCAAGTCAGTCAAGTCAGCCCTCTTGAAGTCAAAGATGACCAAGTCAGACCCTGACATGTCGCTTCTTTGTCTGCGAGCTACCCCTGTTGACCATAAACTTCCCTCACCTGCTGAGTTACTATTGGGGCGCCCAATCCAAGACAACCTCCCAAGGAAGATTCCAAGGGACCCATCAAATGAAGAAGTTACCTCCAGGCTGACCGAAAGACAGAAACTCCAGAAATACTACTATGATAGATCTGCAAAGCCACTCCGAGAACTTACTCCCGGGCAAAGGATAACCATTCAAGACCCAGCATCACTGAAATGGAAACCGGCTGAGGTAAAGGAAAGACTGGATGGAACTCCCCGCTCATATGCTGTAACGACCACAGCTGGTAGAGAGCTGAGACGCAACAGAGCCCACATACGGGAGGCGCATCAGGACAACAGAGCAGTGGAACCCGACCGGAATGAACAGTCATTGTCCCAAAGCTCCCCTAGTCTGCATCCATCACCCAGTTCAAACACACCTCCACACATCCCCACACAGTTCTCAACCGCATCGCCAGTCACCTACACGACCCGCAGTGGCAGACTGATTAATCCCCCGGAGAGGCTGGATTTATAAAAGCTGAATTAAACCAAGCTGTGATCCGAAGGATCACTTTGGAACGGTCGTAATAGTTTTGTTGTGTTATGAAACAAACAAAAAATCATTGACTAAGAACATGTGATCTTGAAGACAATGAATTAGGTTAATACATGTCTAGATTATTGTCCCAGTTTGTCAAACTTCTAGGAAAGGAGGGATGTAATGATTCTAGCTATGCGATAGTCACTTCCGGTGTTTCTGTTTCCGGTGTTTTGTTACCGTGATGCTTTGGCGCACGGGTCACTTGTTTTTCAGCCATATTGTCACTCCGAATAAAGAAGTGTTAATCTCAAGTCTACAGCTTGTCTCGTACGACTCAGAAGTATTACATCAGTAATCTGTCGATGGCAAAATCACCAGTTGTCGACACATGTTGAGAGATGTATTTAAGGTTGAATTGATATAAAATAAATTATTTGCAAGGGCTTACTTTGAAGAGCTGAGTCCACTATTTTCATTGCTATCACCATAAACAACCAGCACTTCTTGCAAATATCTGCACCTCTATTAAAATGGAAAGTAGCACATCCATCAGTGATGTTGCTCTGTCCCATGCAGTCTTGATCATTTGGTCAGTGAGTCAGGCAGCTAGTCAGTCAGTCAGCCAGTTAGTCAGTTAGCCAGTAAGTTAGTCAGTCATTCAGCCAGTTAGTCAGTCAGTCAGGCAGCCAGTTAGTCAGTCAGCCAGTTTGTCAGTAACACAGTTAGTCAGTCAGCCAGTTAGTCAATCAGCCAGTTAGTCAGTTAGCCAGTTAGTCAGTAAGACAGTTAGTCAGTAAGCCAGTCAGTCAGTAAGCCAGTTAGTCAGTAAGCCAGTCAGTCAGTAAGCCAGTTAGTCAATCAGCCAGTTAGTCAGGAAGCCAGTTAGTCAGTAAGCCAGTCAGTCAGTAAGCCAGTCAGTCAGTAAGCCAGTTAGTCAGTAAGCCAGTCAGTCAGTAAGCCAGTTAGTCAATCAGCCAGTTAGTCAGTAAGCCAGTCAGTCAGTAAGCCAGTCAGTCAGTAAGCCAGTTAGTCAGTAAGCCAGTTAGTCAGTAAGCCAGTCAGTCAGTAAGCCAGTCAGTCAGTAAGCCAGTTAGTCAGTAAGCCAGTTAGTCAGTAAGCCAGTCAGTCAGTAAGCCAGTTAGTCAGTAAGCCAGTTAGTCAATCAGCCAGTTAGTCAGTAAGCCAGTTAGTCAATCAGCCAGTTAGTCAATCAGCCAGTTAGTCAGTCAGCCAGTTAGTCAGTCAGTCAGCCAGTTAGTCAGTCAGCCAGTTAGTCAGTCAGTCAGCCAGTTAGTCAACTAGTCAGAGTCAGTCAGACAGACAGTTTTTAATAGTCCGTCACCCTACCAGCCACTACATGTACAGTGTAGGTGAGTCAATAAGTCAAACAGAACTAGCTGTGTCTCCTTATTACCCCACATTGTGAATTAAAATGAATTCATGGTAGTTTGGAGAAATCCAATCTGGATCATTCTTGCAAACTGTAAGCTGATGAGATCACTCACTTGCAGCAGGTCCTAACTTCATCGTAATCTGTCATGTCAATATCAAACACCAGCTCCTTCTCTTCTGCCTGAAATGCCCCAGGCTTAATCATTTTGTGATCCTTTGGCTGAAAGAAAAAATGTATCAAACATTATTCTAAGTGAAAAGGTGTATAGCCTGTGAATACAGCCACCTCTTTTTGCTCTTAGCTACAATGGGTATTCGCATAAAAGGTGGCTGTATTCGGTGGAAAATTTCTTCCTTGCCATTGTCATTGTAGCTTTGCCTCTCACATTGGAGGCTCCCCCACCAATCTAAGCTCTTGTGGGAACAATCCCGCCAGTCATACAGACTAGTTTGCACCCATCATCAGTTATCCCAGGAGGAGGCCGGAGGGGGAGAGGGGGGCACCTGGAAAAAATCCCAATGTCTGGTGAGTACCAGCAAAGTACCTCTATAGTGGGTAACCTTCCAATGTATAACATCCCAGTCAGGAAAAGCATTCTCCTACTCACTACATACTAGGCTCATGATCCAAAACAAAGAGTGTGTTTATTTACCAAAAACAAGTAACTTTAGCACAAGTCCTTGGGGTGGGGGTGGGGGGGGGGGTGGGGGGTGGGGGGGGGGGGCGGGTGGAGGAGGTGCAAAGGATCTGCTTGGGGGGGGGGGGGCGAGAGCTTTAAATTTTGCCCAATGTTTTTTTAAGTAGTGAGATATTCTGGCACAGATTTTGTGGGGCTTCAAGAGGTCAATTCCATTGACAATTTTGGATGGCATAAAATTTAAAGGCATGGACTTTTGGCGGCTGACTTCAAATGCATTTTTAATATGAGAAACACCACCACATGTCGGTTTAATCCATACTTTTTGGGACAAAAGGACAACTGATACTTTTAGTTTAAAAGATCGGAGAAGATCGCAGTACAAATCACACATTAGATGAAATAAAAAGCTTAACTTTACCTTGTGAGTGAAGACGGCTCCAATGTCAATTTTGTACGGGTTTCGTTTCAATATTTCCTTCTCCAATTCTTGCTGATCCGCAAACGACTGATAGCGCAAGTAAACGTCATCTTTTAAAGTGAATGAGAATTCTCGATTGACAAAATAAGTCTTCGGCACTGTGGATTCGAAACAATTGCAAAATTTAGTTCCGAAAAACCCAGTCAAATATAAGCTTAAATCTTAGTCGACAATTCGCTGAACGATCAAACGACTATAAAAAGATATTGCACTTAGAATTCAATCCCCATTACCTCCTCCATAGGACAGCCATTGCACGAAATATTTGTAAGGAAATAACCTTTTGTAGTACTGGTTTAGAAGTTCAGGAAGATCTGACTGGCCAAACTGGGAAGATTTCTGACCATTTTGAGAAGAACCTTCAGTGTCCGCCATCTTGAGTAGAGTTCGCGCCAAAATTGTGCTTTTTGGCGGTAGCCGCTGATCGTATATTCGTATTGCATTTTCGCGCCAAACTCGCGGGTCGCGGGAAATCCCGGGCGTGTTTCTCATGCAGCTGTGAAGCCCCATTAATTCGTCTTCTTGCTCTGAACAACGTGACTGCGTATTGTTATTAAATTCCCTTATTATGTATGAGGAATTCATACATAACAAGCCCTCTCCTTATCTTGCAGAAAAGGTCTGAAAGCTGAAATTTCAGTCAGTCTAACATTTTCATTCTGCCCACCCCACCCCCCCCCCCCCCCGCCTATTTACTCCAGAGCCACCCCCCTTTACGATGGAATCAGGATCCCCTTCTGGTGCCATTTGGGTGCAACAAACATGCACCTTTTTGCACCACATTTTTTTTTGTCCCTGTAATTGCATGATTGTTTTTCGTAAACTTCAACTCCTGTTTCAGTAACAGCAGCATGTTTGTTGTAGTGTGGTACCCCTGAGGCAGAAGTTGGAGTCCATATTTGGGAAGTGTCTGTATTATAGTCTGCCTTACACTCTGTGCATTTTGTTTGTGCTTTGCATAGGTAGAGTTTGTTTGTTTTTTGGTAAGGTTTACATGTTATATATGCATTGTGAGCATCCTGACTTGAAGGACCAGTTGAAAAATATTAATTTAATCACACTGAAAGTATGATAGTAAAATGGAGTGGTGTCAAATCCAGTGTCCCCAGGCAAGGGGTGTAGTATAACAGGGATGTAGATAATAGCCGGGAGCCGAGGAAATTACCCGGCTGTGAACTTCATTTTTCCAGCTGTTAAAGCCTAGTGCAGCTTTAAAAGGACTACATTTTTCTATTTTTTACCTGTCTGTCAGTTCTATATTCCCGCCAGTTAAAAACTGAATCTACATCCCTGAGTATAACACTAGCTGTACAACCCCCTTAGGGTGAAGATCCAATAGAGGGTGGGGGGTGTAAGTGTAAGACCCCAGGGGAGGGATGAAAGTGCAATACCCCAAGGGGAAAGGGCATAATGATGACTTGTGTGTATTGTGTGCATTCTGGTGTGTTAATTTGATCTGAATCACACAGAAAGTACAGGAATGACAAGAAAGGGAAGGTATGGCAGCAAATCCAGTGAAAGTCTCCAGGGGAGGGGTGAAGTGTAACACGAAGGGTATAGCCCCAGAAAGAGTGTTGAAGAGCCATACTCAGTCCAAGAACCCAGGGAAGTGGAAAGTGGAAGACCCCATGGGAGGGATGAAAGTCATACTTAGTGTAATACTCCAAGGGAAACGGTACAATGTTAAACAAAGAGTTGTAAAAAAATATAGTAATATACTTTGAGACCATTTTTGAAAGTCACACAGTCCTTTATTTTATGCATTTCCCTTATGAAAAAAAATAACTTCTATTCACAAATGTTTGTACATTCATCCTGAATGTATGACTATCTTTATTATAATTGTAGCTAATTATTTGATTGACAAGCAATAGTACAAAATTGACAGCTCTGAATTATTTTGAAATTATAAGGAGTTCTTAAACCACCAGCAAATGGTACAAGAGAGGTTGCAGAAAAGTGCCGCTCAAGAGCTTTCATTTTGAATGTTCACACTTAGGATTTCATCCAAAACTCAAAAGTCAATCTCGTACAGCTTTAGGAGGAAATGGAGCACCAATACCTTCCATTGCTATCAGTGTTGAACATGTCATCAATCAGTTGTCGCAGCCACCTATTATAGAATGAGATTACCGGTAAATCAACATGATTGTAAAAGACTGGAGTGTATGAATGGGGCTAATGCAAATCCATCAATCCATTACATTTTGATAGCCGAATCCGTTAATCCACAAAAATTTATGCTCCAACCCGAATCCAAAAAATATTTGTGAAGTTTTGAGATGTAATAAAAATCTTCTGACTTGAATCCTCGGAAATGCTGTGTATGGGATTATTTGTTTCAGAAAAAAGGTCTGCTTGAGTTTTCTCGCACATTACAAGAAGCAAAAAGCCTAAATCCAGGCCTAAAAATGGGATAAATCCATAAAAAGCTGCATTGGTAGGACCCACAAATCCTTTAAAATTTTTCTCTGAATCCATAATCTGTGCAAACTTGTTTACAAAGTCCGCCGATTTGATCCATATACCGGTACCTATTCATTGCCTTCTAATGGCATTGGTGAAACTGAAAAGTTTCATTTAATTATTTGAATAAATGAAGATATATCTTCAAAATGATTTTGTGTTATTTTCTCCAAGATCTTGGGTTTTGACTTAAAAAAAAAATGCTACAACATGCTTGAGTCAATTAAAACAGATCCAATAATGAAAAAAATACCCATTTCATAGGAAAAAATGTTAGGCTTGAGACATCTTGGATAACTTTTCAGGATTATATTTGTTTTGGAATTACATTTGAACCTCTTCTTACGGACACCACCATAATACGGACACCTCTCTAGTACGGACAGTTCACTTGGTCCCAGTTCACTTGGTCCTAAAGATATAGTACGGACACCTCTATAATGCGGACACTTGACAGGGACACCAACACCCATATTACAGTGATGGGGATGAGGTTAATCACTATTGGGGTTAAAAAGGCTTAAGCCCCAAGGGTTAAGAGGGGGGACTCCCTTATAAAAAACCTTTTAGGGGTGAAAATCCATTTGAGTTACGTTCATCAAACAAGATTCAGGTACTTGTAGGGTGTTTTTCAAAATGCACCCCGTCATTTTTATATGGGGGTCCTCCCAGGAGATATGCACCCCTGTCAGTTTTAAATGGGAATCCCCCTCCCCCTGAGAGACATACAAACTCTTACATGTACTTTGGCAAGAGTTACATTGATACCTACTCTTTTCCTTATGCTACTTCTCTCTGTGTCATTGTCTTTTGCTTCCTCTGTTTGTTCTTCATCGTCTTCTTTATTATGCTCTTCACCATGCCCCTCTTCAGATTCTTCCTTTATAGGCGGAGCAGGCACTTTGGAGGACTGCACCACAGAAGGTCCTCCAAATATATAGTCTGATACAATGACTATTCCCTGATAATAGCAAATAATATAAGACACTTATCAACTACCTTTTTAGACTCATTTATTTAAAAATTCATGATGAGAACACAAAGGAAATCACTACCGTGAAGGAGGTTTGGATAGGTCTTAATTTGCATAGATTTTGGCGATTTTATTCCTTCGTTTTCTCCGCATTTAACGATCAGTTTGAGAAGCTATATCAAACACTCATCAGGTATCCAAACACTTTGAAGTGGATTAAAAAAACTTGGCTGCGCTTCGTTTTTCAACCCACTTCTCGGTGTTTGGATATCCCGATGGTAAGATGATCACTTTAATAGTGATAATGGATAATTCTAGGAGAGACAACATGTCATTCATAGTTGCATACATTTGAGTTCATGTTTTCTGCTCACGCGACCATTCTGTACTGCTCACGCTCGACCTCTGTTGTCCTCTCGAAATTGTTACCCACCCACCACTCCCATGGCGGTTTATTGTCAGTTTTGCTTTTGTTCTTGCCTTCAGTAAACCTTATTTTGCCAAACATCGGTCTCTGTGGTTGATATGGACGTATAATTAACTCTTCCTTGTGTTTGATATGTTACATCAAAAATATACATGTTGTGATTCAATTTTTATTTTCCTTTTCTCAAATTCATTACCATGATCTGAGACAAGGAAAAACAAAAATCAAACTGGTTTGTAAATTTTCAAACCAAAGAAATTTAAACCACAACATACAGAAACCACTCAACTGTAATTATTTTAGTCAGTAAAAATGAAATCTCTTGTACATCTACAATGTAAGTAACCACTTAAAATTATAGTATACATGTATGGGGTGTCAGACTATTTATTAATTAATTATTTATAAAATTGTACAGAGAATATAACAGAGCTACAATAGGCGACAAAAATAGTTGACACACTCTATAACAAAAACAGTTTTCGTGACATATTTATCACTGTATCTTTCCTTTTACTACACTCTGCCTCATTAACCCCCGTCCCCCCATCCAATGTTGTAGGATTGTAGCGACAGACCTGACGAAACGATACACAACATTGTCTGGGGGGGTGGGGGTGGGGAATTAGGGGGGTGGGGCTGAAATGCCTCTCGTCCCGAACAAAATGGGGTTCAAAATGACAATGTGTCAACAATATTGTCGCCTATTGTAGCTTTAAGTCTGTGAGCAATTCCTGTTCTCTCTCAGAATAAGCAAATAAAAAGTGTGCCTTGTACTTCACAGTCAAATTTCCCTGAGAAAAGATGAATGGCTCATAGCCTACTAGCTTGGAATGCTCAGGAATTCAGCCAATTAAACAGCTTACCATGCCTAAAAGTAATCCTGTTAGCACTGTGGAAACACCAAATATTGCATATGAAGCCCATACTGGGAGGCCATATGTGACTGTCAGTAACTCATGTAATTCCTGTAAGCAAGAACAGAAAAATAGCAGTTTTTGAGACTGTATTATAACTACACACTATATTTTGCTTCATGTGTTTAATAAGATACAAACTCAACTTATGTAAACCAGAAGTAATTGTAAGCTTAACACCAGATTGAGGCTATGAGCTATGGCTTTGAGTTGTTACAAAACCCACATTGGATGTAGAAGTTTCATTCTGTAAGAATAAACCCAAGTTTTGTGTTGATGTTTGTTTGTCTTATCCACCGAAGAACATGGCCAAACTTGCAACATCATGTAATTGTATGCAACATCATGTAATTGTATAAGTTGTATTAGCATCTAAAACAAAGTGGCACAACCTCAGACTACACTTATTTATTAATCATCACCATCATCCAAGCAATGCCTAAATGGTACATAGGGCCTCAGGGATTCTTCTCCACTCCTTCTGATTGAAAACCACTGCACAGGCTTCCTCCCAACTTCTTCACCTCAGGTCTTTACTCCTTTCTTTGCAGCCATTCTACACCAGGTTGCCCAAGATCTTCCGGGGGGGGGGGGGGGGGGGGGCGGGGGGGGGGAGGGTACTCCCAGATAATATGAGCTAGGATAGGGTATAGTAATCAGATATTTTTGGTCTAGAATAGGGTATCATTTTCCACGATTCTGATCAGTTGCGTGAAGAATTTAGTATAGACAAGGTTAACTAGCAAATGGCATTTAAAAATCGGTACAGCAGGCAGTATGGTATTTTTGGTGACCCCTGTTAACTACATGTAATAACCGTGATAGTGAACAAGTTTCTGGAAAATAGCTAGTCTGGAATAGGTCTTAAGGATAGGGTAGGGTAGGATAGGGATAGGGTGTTTTTTGGTGTTTAGTCTAGAATAGGGTTGCAAGATGCAGCTAAACTGGTCTAGAATAGGTTAAGGGTCTCAGAGTCCCACCCACCAAAAATGTGCAGAGTACCCCCCTGGGGGTCTTCCCACACTTCCCCTACCAACTGGAAACTGTTTGATGGCTTTTCTGGGATGCCCACTCCATCTTCTCTTCTTTACTTCATAACTTCCTTCTGTACGTATATACAGTTTGTCATTTGAGATGATGATCAGGTCTGGCCATTTTAACCTTAGGATTCTTCTCAGACACCTGTTCTGACATGTGTCCTGCAGATTCTATTTTCTTCGTTGTTCATTTCCCAGTTGTCAGCTCCATACAACAATATTATTAATATTAATAAAGTGCACTTACATGTACATGGAATTGCACAGAAGAAGCTCAGTTATAATTCAAGCTTCAATAAAATAGTACCTAATTTAACCAAATAGTCAGTAGAGCTTAATTTAGTTTCCTCCCGTTCATCATGGACCAGTTCAACTACACTGGCAATATTATTACATACCTTTAGAAGCAAAGATAACTTAAACATCAGACCAAGACACCCCATCCTATTTTGTGTAAAGAACACAGTACTTCAGACATTATTTTTACAAGTAAGTAGACATTACTATGCACTTACTACCAGTAGTAACATCAATCAGTCAGTCACGAAACTTAACAACCATTGATTCCAGTTCGAATCAGCATCTATATTGTTGTTGTTGTTTTATTAGGGAGAGAAAACTGGAGGGTCCTAAGAAAAAACCCGTCAGAACAATAACAAAGACTCACATATGATACAGAGTCTGGGAATTGAACCGGAGCCACATCGGCAGGAGGTGAGTGGTCAGTTGGAGGTCACTATACATCTCTTGGTTTGTCTGTGCTGAAACCTGTGTGCAGTGCAACATTGGTAATTGTTGGAAAACTGGTTTATGTTTTTAGGTAATACATACAGGAATGAGCCTGGCGACTTCCACCAAGAAATAGGTTCAACTTCTCTCCATTTCTGTTCACTGATAAAGTCCATAAATCCCTGAAGTGACCTTGGCCCTTCATATTTACGAAACTCCCCATTTTTAACACTGATTGAAATATAAAGAGAAAAAGATCAGTGTTTAGTTTTAACTCTTGATGACAATGACAATGATAATAATAATGATGACGACCATGACGATGATGATGATGATGATGACGACGTAAGTAAAAATAAGAGTAATGGTGATGGTGATGAAGACAGTAACCACAGCAGCAGTGTACATTGATACTAATTTTAAACAATTGAAGGGCTTTATACACCCAGCCATTACCAAAATAAAATACCAAAATAATTACATAACTCACTGGTAAATGGTTGGTAATGAAAAAATCATGAACCTTCCACTCAGTGCTACAAGAAAAGAACAAAATTAATAATCGCATCAACATAACATTATGTAAAGCAAGCACAACAAAGTTTTGAGGAAGATAATTTTGTTAGATGTATCCCAATGCCATTTATTTCTGTGCAGCTTTTATCTATATAGTACTGGTAAGTCATTTTGCCATATCATTGAAGGTTTCGCAAAAATAAAATCTGCAAAAATTTTAAATACAATGCAACTATCTGGACTATACACTGCAACTTTCTAAGTTTTTGAAAGTAACTAATCAAAAAATATTTCACTTTGATTAATTTTCATTAGCCAAACCCTCCATAAATAATTAAAGTTATTTAAGTAACTATGCTACTCAAATGCAAATCAAAGCTTTCAAATACCTTGGGTATACCAAGGGATGGGGACTAATACACCCCCATGTACATCAAATACGAGAGACTGACTAACATTTCAAACTTCAATAGACCTACTGTGGAGATAACAGTAACAGATTTATTTTGCCCTTGCTTTATAATAAATAAATTTATTGTTTATGAGTCTGACAATATTTGAAAAAAAAGTAGGTTATACCGGGTTAAAATTTTATTTTTTGAGCCCAAGAAAGGGAATATGAAATTTCAATACAATAGGTTTGTGTTTTATACATAATTACCAGGTTCTTTCGTTGTGTCCACTTCTGCGACATTTACGCCCAATGAGTCAGCTTTTAGAGCCAACTTTGACCACACTGGGGCTACATGCTGACAGGCTGGGCACCAGGGAGCAAAGCTATTAGAAGAAAATAGTATTAATAAATATATTATTTTGGTGTATTCCCACCAGGGTTACACAAATACCAAGGTCTGGTTGCGATGTGTGGTTACAGAAAATATCCATACCTCCCCAATATCATATTGGAAATTCCAGGGGGGGGAGGGGGCTCTCAAAGGCCAAAGTTATTAAACAAAAGTATGAAGCTAAACTGGAATTTTCAGAGTGGCAAGGGGAGGGGGTGGGGGGTCCAAACTAAAAAAAACCCTATGCAAGACGCACTGATATTTTCTGAAACAACACAATAAACTATAAACATTTTTAGTTTCTTTTAAAAGGCTTCTTATTTTTTCTTTTGAAATTATTTCCAGACAATCACACGAGCAATCTGTGGAGCAATCTGTGAGCATCAAAATGCTTTTGAGCCTGGATATAAATTTTTGGTATAAGTGTGTGACCATGGATAGTGGAAAAAGCTGACCAGCTCTTTCTATTATCCATGGTGTGACATTTGACATACAAAGTGTTTTGTAGCACTCATGTGACGTGGTCATGCATTGTCAATAGATCAATTTACAGTTGTCTACTTAGTAACTTGGCCTCTGTGTGGAAATGAGGCTGGAGTTGACCTTGTCTTGATAGAAACCTTCCTTCTTTTCATATTAGTTAGCATAAGAACAACATGATTTACATACGAAAAGAAGGAAGGTTTGTATCAAAACAAAGTCAACTCCAGCCTCACTTTCACGCAAAGGCCAGGGTACTAAGCACACAACTGTAAAATGGTCTATTGCAACCGGAAACGAATTCCCACACGGACTCAGTGACCCCCTTCATATACGTTTGTCCTAAAAATGAGGGGTGGTCAGTGACATTTTTAGGACTAACGTATATGAAGGGGGTCACTGAGTCCATGTGGGAATTCAACACCCTATAATAGGCCATTTCTGAGTTGCTTTTTGTCTCGTTATCAGAGTGAGGCTTGGTGCACAACCTTTCATGTGAAAATTAGTTTTATTTACATGTGAATGAAAACTAATTTTCATATGAAAGGTTGTGCACCAAGCCTCGCTTTGATAACGAGACAAAAAGCAACTCGGAAATGGCCTATTACAAAGCTTAAATACCTGCTTCACAATTTACTGACTTTAAAGTAACATTTACAGAGTTTGGTATCAAAGAGTGAAAGTAAGGTATCTTGGATACACATAGCACACACATATCACGGGGATACATATATCACAGTGATACCGGAACTATCTGCGATAATTTTAGCTTGTTTTTCAACGATGACATCTAGTCTACCTTTAATAACGCATACTTACAACTTAACCATCCATTCTCCTTCTAGGATACGATCCCAGTTTTCATAACTAAGTTGCTGATTTTTCCCAGCTAAACATCCTGGAGAAAACAAGAAAATTGCCAAGTATAAATATAGATATAGACAAGGAACTCCCGCCATTTTGGATGCCATCTTGATGAGCCTGCGAAAAAGGAACCAGCGCGTTTACTTTCAAAAATATGCGCAAAAATTTTCAAAATGGCGTCCGTATCTCGATGTCGTTTGTCTGTTCTTTCTCTCACAAAATCCACGAGTTCAGTAACGGTAAATATTCTGTTATTTTCTTGTTTGAACTAGCGTGCCTTTCAGCTAACATTTCCTATAATGTTGCAGAGGAAATCCAGGAGCTCTTTTGCTCAGACGGCTAAGTGTGCAACAGGTCAATATTTGCAACCATGTGCTGGAAGTGGATTCCGAACGATATGCGGATCTGCTTTGCAGCAAAACACAAAATCTAGCATGTGAGTATTTTCATGTTAATTGTTAATTTATGTTACTATTTTTCAAAGGAGACGTTAGCGCAGTGCTGCACTTATCCAGCGGCTGTAGTATCCTTATAACTTGGGAAGTGATCTTGGGGAACCCCGGCAGTCTCCAGGCAAAACATATGAGCTTAAATATAAAGGAAATCGACCTTGTCACGGTATATAGTCAACTCTCTCAAAGTGGACCCCCTTGTAAGGCGGACACCTCTCTAAAGCAGACATCGGTGCTTGGCTAGTAGGCCAAGTCGAATTCACTTGTTTGTCTTTAACTAAACTCTCTATAAAGTGGACACCTCTCTAAGGTGGTAATCAGTGATTAGCTAGTTCTGGCTGAATTTCACTTGTTTGTCATAAAGCGGACACCTCTCTAAGGCAGACATCAGTGATTGGCTGGCTCTGGCTGAATTTCACTTGTTTGTCTGTAAGGCTGTCCCCTTTTTTTCTCCGTTTACTGTCATCCGACCGATCCATATTTTTGGGTTTTCAAAAAAAAAAAGTTATGAGGAAGGTATAAATGACTTAGTGAAACGTTTTTTCACTTTTAATCGTACCTTGCTGTTCCAGCAGCTGCTGGAAGGTCATGGATGCTGGCAGATCGCAAAGAAGTGTTGGAAGTTCATCTTTTTTTATGTTTTCTCAGCCGAGTTTCATCATGACATCGATCTTATCTTCCTTCATTGCCGCCATGTTGGACATGTTCATTTTGTAACCACATCTCGTTGTTTCAAGGCTGCCATAGCAATGGTGCTTGGGTACCGGGCAAGGTTGTCTGGTATAGAGAGAGCGAGCTGTAAATTCAAATTTTGATATTGACCTGATAACAAAAACCCATAGACTAAGCTGGAAAGAGCACCTTAATTAAATTAATAAATACATTTAATCAAACAATCAGTATCATGACTCGAGGGAGAGAAACAGCTGGCAAAACTTAAATTGTGTTGTTCCAGTATGTGTCCATACCCGTCCCCAATTAAACAGAAGGTTTTGTAGTTTAACCCTTTCACAGCCAAGTTTCCTCAAATTTTATTTTCTTCATGACCAAATAGTTTATTTTCCAAATAACATGAGGCATCTATAGTTGCCTTTGGCCACTTATGGGTAAGTAGAATATAGTTGCCTGTGGCCACGAAAGGGTTAAACCCCTCCACCCCTCTTGAAATTCCAGTTCCGTTAAAATTTTGACTTTTGAGACCTTCTCTCCCTCAGAATTTTTATTGACCTTCCATATGAGGGAGGGGTTATGGATATTTCCAAAACATATATAGGGGCCAAGCACTGTTCAAGATCATTTCATGTGTTGATCCACCATTGTGTTACTTCTTATGATTTAGTGTGCAAGCTGTTACAAAAAGCTTCTCTTCACAAATGTCAAGAAGTTTGCAACAAAAGTTTCCACCGGTCCTGGCATGTAATCCAATATCAATGGCAGTTGCAGAAAACCTCATTGGTACAAGCGAGCTAGAAGAAAGTTCTGAAGGCGAAGACGAGGCTACGACCGGGAGAAAACGTATAAGGTCACGACACCTCTCTGATGACGATCCGTAACTTTTTGTTATTCAGCTGACAAATTGACAGTGATACTAAATACTTACATTTAACAAAAAAAAACACTTGAACATTACTTTTATAATTTCTTTTTATTGTAACTAGAAACGAAATTAAAATACTCAAGAATAAATACTTGGAATTTTCTGCCATAAAGTTTCACTGGTTGTAAATATTGGAAGATTTGCTCTGTTGGGTGTGAATCCATTAGTCATCATCATCAAATTTCTCCTTGAAATATCAATGCTTAATCAATCCGGGACACTATGAGAATTAAGGACATGATCAGCCAAGATTAATTCTCTTGATATTTTCACAACTTCTCCCCACTACTTCTATAAGAAACACATGGGGACAAGAAAAGATAATTTGTATTTTGATGCCTGAGGGCTCAAAATACTCAGAATGTTGTGCAATGTATGAATTCCAACTACAGGGAAACCTCTCCATTAGTGACCACCCAACATGATAAGCTAAGGTGTTGCTTTCAAGAGGTCAACCTATGTGAGGTCTTAACTTTAAATCATATGACCCTTAAGTATTTCAGTTTATTACACGACTAAGACAGTCAGAGGGCGAATAACTAAAATCAACCAATCAGAATGCTCGATTGCCGATCCAATATTCTCTATGTATTGGACCGGACATGATCCCGTGCAATCCTCCTGCCGGCAGGAGTCGTGTAATAAATCTCTTATTAACCAAGCTTTCTCGGGAGCGTACTGGGAGAATATCGGCCCTTGGTCTTTTCTGCGCTCGGTCCTGTACTGTTGACCTCGGGCCAATATTCTCCCAGTACGGCCCTCGCGCTTGGTCAATAAGACATATGTATTATCCAATTTACACCGTTATTGTCATTGGGACACTTACCAAAAAACAACAATGTAAAAATTCACACCACCAGCGTTGAAAGTGATCATGGTTGCTTACAATTTTGGCATCCTGTGAAAGTGGCTTCTTATGACAGGTGGTCGCTTACCAGCAGTAGATGCTTCTGAGAGGTTTTTAATATAATTTTAATTTGACTACAAAAGTTTTTATTGTTATCTTGTAAAAGTGGTCACTTAAGGGAGGTAGTCACTTACCAAAACTGGTCGCACAGGGAACCAAGTATGCATTGTCCAGTCTCTCAAGTTGGCTGTAAACTTGTTAGCCACCGGGAGAGCAGGCTCGATTTCCAGCCGTTTGACGGAATCCGGTTTTTATCCTCCACCACCTTCGGGATTTAGAAAAAGTGTTCGTAAGTAGAGTTAGTTGTTGCGAGAATGAAGTGAACTCAGTGACCACTCACTGAAACGGTAAAAGTTGGTTGCCAACACAAGTTTACACCATGACAAAGGGATAACTATATCTCAGCCCATTTCGTGAATCCCAAAGGTAGTCGCGGCTCAAGTGCATGTCTCTGGTTGAACATTTAGCGGCCTGGGAACGCATCAGTTATTGTAACGACTTTAACTTCATAACGTGATATAGCAATGTAGTTCTGTTGACACTGAAATTATAATCGTCTTGTGGTCTTTTGAGGCGATGGGAAGGCCCTCCCTCTGTCTCTACCCTCCCCTTCCCCCTCGTTTCGCTCAACGGGTTTTCGTTTTGCCCTGTCCCAACCAGAAGAACCAGAAGGCCTGTTCACAATCTATGGCAGTACGATGCTCAGTGTATGAACCAGCTAAGCTACCAAGGCCTCATTTGTTGATAGCGGACAATTTAATCAGCTCATTCTATTTCCACTTATTGTTTTATTACAGTTTCTTTGTATTATCATTAAAGAAATAAAAAACGCGCCGAGCGCATTATAGAGCGTATGCACATGACGTCACGGCGGCCATATTGGTGTACCAAAACAATAGAACGGCGGCCATGTTGGTGTACCAAAACAATCCTGTGGGATTTGAACGCTTTTCTTATGTTAACACTTTCTTTTGTTCCAATAAATTTGCATAGCTGCTTGCCACGTGAGTGCATACGCTCTATTGAGTTATATAAGCACGCGGGAATTTTTAAGAACACGAGAGAAATGCAGAGAAGCAAGAGCCAAAGGCGAGTGCTTCTCTTACTTGTCGAGTTTTATTAAACTTGTTTCTCGTGCATTGTTGAGTTATATAAGCACGCGGGAATTTTTAAGAACACGAGAGAAATGCAGAGAAGCACGAGCCAAAGGCGAGTGCTTCTCGCACTTCTCTAGTTATAATGAACTCGATTTAACCAACAATAGCGCGCGCATTTCCTTGAGCATTTTATAATATCCTTTCTATTATGTTTTTAGGTGTATGTGTAATGCACTTTTCATCATTTTTATGCTCAAAGCGCAATTTAAATTCTGAACAGATTAGAACGGTTTTCAGTTAAGTGTCGTAAAATCAAACCCAAAGTAATCACTCTGACCAATCACAATAGCCACAGACAATCCAATGAACCAATCAGAACTCGAAGCAAATACATGTAGCCGGCGCCAAGCGCGGGAAAACGCGTGCGAGCAAGTTACGATTGGTTTTGGTTTTACATCTTATTGGTTGAAAAAGTGGTGTGAGATTTTTTAGCCAATCACAAAGCGTAGCAACGCAAAACCAAAGCAATAGCGAAATTACTTTCGATACTCAATTGAAATCCGCTCTAATGTTGAATATGTGTTTCTTTTCTCTTTTGCAAGTAGGCAGCACTCCTGTAGCTAACCGTGAAGTGAAACAAAATTATAGCTGCCACATTTAAGACCTGTTAAATAAAAAACGATTACATTGAAGTTTAAATAGGTCTAAATAAACTACTGTATTGTCTCTGCTTCCTTAAAAAACTCAAGGCTCATGGAAAATAAGGAAAAACCTCAAAATATAAAATTGCAGTTGGAATCCACAAATATAAGATATATTAAATTTGATATTTATATACGACTTCCGTTTTTGTTTTCTCGTTGCATGGTAAGTTAAAGCTTGGGTACATATTGACATACCGCTTGTTCAGTTATATTTAATTATATAGATAGTGAAGAAAAGGCAGTAATTATTAATTGTTATTCCTTGACTATGTACATAACCACTTTTATGGCAAATTGAAAAGGTCACACAATACTACCCTCCCGGGCCGGGGGACTCCCATATAAAAATGACGGGGGTGCTCGTCGTAAATTTGCGAAAAACACCCTTAAAGATACCAGAATCTTGTTTGATGGGCGTGGCTCAAAATAATTTTTACCCCAAAGAGGTACCAATTCTAAAACAACACATGTCACATTCTGTCATATTTTTTCAGCTCATACCCTAAAAGGTACCGCGATAATTCTAACGGTGGTCATTTCCGATTTTAGTACCCTTAGCGGTACCAATCTACAAATTTTGACCCCTAAAAGGTACGACGCTCCCCCCCCCCCCCCCCCCCCCCCTCTCTGGACTACCTTTACCCTCAGCTTTTGCACTCAAGAAAATTGAGGCATGAGCCCCCAGTTATTTCGCCCAAAACGTCATACGAAAATGGTTCTAACTCCAGTTTTCGCTGTTATTATTATTATTATTATTATTATTATTATTATTATTATTATTATTATGTTTGTTTAACATTATGTTCTGGCTGTTGTCATTGCCGTAATTTCTTCTATTAGGCGGGTCATAACAAATGACCAAGGGCTAACGGAATTATCTCTTCTTCACATTTCCAACACTTTTCTCAGTATCCTTGCAGTTCCCAACAAGGCAGTCTTTTGCACCACCCCAACAATGAATGTTATCCCTAGCTTTTCAATCCACCTATCAAATTCTTTGGTGACACTTCCAAGGGCCCCTATTACTACAGGTACAACAATTTCCACAATCTTCCAATCTCTCTCTTCAAATCCTGGTACTTTTCTACTTTTTCCCTTTCTTTTTCCTCTACCCTTACATCAGCTGGTACAGCAATATCGATGATTAACCCCTTTCGCACTTTCTTGTCAATTACAATTATGTCTGGTCTTCTCGCCTCTATCACGTTGTCACACTGGACATTGATATCCCACAAAACTTTAACTTCTTTAACTTTTTTAAATAACTTGTTTCCCACAAAAAAGATCATTCATTCTCTGATGAAGGCCGCAGTGAGCGACCGAAAATTTAGAAAAAACTTTTAAACTTTTTATAAAATTTTTAACAGGTCAGTTTCAAAACTTTTATTTATTATCATTATGAGCACTGATCGCCCGAACAACATTTAACTTCTTCATTTTCCACTACTCCTTCTGGGACATGTTCATACCACTTTTCCGTATGCTCTAACCCATTCTTCTTACACAAATCCCAATGGACTATCTTTGCTACATTGTCGTGTCGTCTCTTATATTCCTTCTGGGCCAATTTCTCACATCCGCATACCAAATGTTGCACGCTTTCACCTTTTCTCTCACATAATCTACACAGGGGGCTTTTACTGGTCTTATCGATACAATGCTTTACATAATTTGTCCTGATGGCCTATTCCTGTGCGGCACATAACAACGCTTCTGTCTCAATCTTCAAATCACATTTGGACAACCATTGCCAAGTTTTATCCCTGTCAACATTCTCTGGCATTTCCCTAACAAACTGTCCATACATTTTCTTTTCAGTCCAGTTTTGTTTAAGTTCTTGTGCTATCTGTTTTTCGAATTCTCCACTCCTTAAACTATCTTACGTATTGATTGTCTCAGCTGCAGCAACTCCCCTAATGAGGTTTTCCTCAGAATTGACAACATAAAAACCCAAACTATTCTCTTCTTCTCTAACGCAATGTTCCACACTCATCAAGCCTCTACCTCCCTCATTCCTTTTAATGTACAATCTGTCCACATCGCTCTTTGGATGTAATGCTCCGTACATTGTCATTGCTTTCCTTGATTTCCTATCCACGTTTTTCAATTCACTCTCTTTCCACTCTAGTATTCCTGCTCCGTATCTGAATACAGCCACTGCCCATGCCCATTATTATTATTATTGTTATTATTATTATTGCCCATGCCCATTATTATTATTATTATTATTATTATTATTATTATTATTATAATGTTCTGTTCTGTTCTGTTTATACTTTCGTTTATACGTTCTGTTTATACTTTCGTGTCTCAGGCAACTTAAGGCGTGTATTCAGAAGCTCAATAAGACCCCTCGCAAAGAATTTAGAAATCTGTATCATCCATCAATAAAATCAACATCATAGCGCGATGTACCTAGCATTATTTACTCCTGACTAGACGTATCATATGAGAGTAAAGTATTTGTTGGTATCACGTGACGTTACTGTGTCAGTGACGTCACAAAACGCCTTTTCTTAAGGTTACAGTGTACCTTCGGGGGTGTCTCCAGTATAACAGCTCTAGCGTGTTAAGATTACACTTAATATACCTAAACCCAGATATCAAATTAAAGCTTATAGAGCTGGCTATCTAAATATGGAAACCATTTGGTAATAAAATGAATTGTCGAATTTTTTACGATGTCTAAATTCGAACGTCCGGATCAGCTTTAAAACGCTATAACTCAAAGCGATTATTATATTTTGCTAATTTGATTTGTTCTCGGGATTCCGGACACAAAGCGCTAAAAAAACGTGTCGGCGATTTTCCGTATTCAATTGCAGTGAAAAGTTACAGAATATTTTCGAAAAGGGGAGAAAAAAATTGGAATGATCGCACGGAAATGGCTCTTGACGAAAAAGTTTTCGGAATTAAGAAATTCGCCGACACGTTTTTGTTGATTATATGTTAGCCTAGCTTTTGTCCAAATTTAAAGAAAATCGAACAAATTCCCTTTGAGTTGTAGCTCTTTAAAGTGTCCCCTACAAGCGAAAAATTAACTTTGAGAAAACGGCGCTTAAAAAAACATATCGCGTAATAAACAAACTCCGCCCACAAAAGTTATACCGTCATTTCTCCGTCAATTTTCGCTATTTTTCGATACTTTTTTTTTGGATGAAAGTTCATTCTGTAAACTTTATTTTAACGCCAAAAAAAAATTTTCAATAAATTTTCGATCTAAAGGTACACTGTAACCTTAAATGGGGAAAGGTTACACAGCACAATTTTTAAAATATTTGTTAGTCTACTAAATTGTTAAATTAAGAGTAACCAATATTATTCTGCCTTGTATGTTGGTATCTGTAATTTCAATTAGAAGTTTTTAAGCTTTTTTGCAAGTCACGTAACCTATTTTCCTTAATTACGTCATTGCTATTAAGCTTGGACATGCATACAAGGCTATTTCATTACGAGCACCTACGATGTAAAGTATAAGTACCCAAAAATATTTATTTGAATTTGATTTTATGTTCCCCATTTTGCCCTGAAGATTTTAACCGTTAACGATCAATTACAGGTCACGTGACTAGAATTCAAGAATATGTTATATAATTAAGGCTCCCGAGAAAATGTTGCCTGTCAATTTTCACTAAGATTGAACTCAAGCTTCCTTTTCAAATGGAACTATGCCACAAATAAGCCAGTGAGTCATGCCTTAAGTTGCCTGAGGTTGTCCAACATGGTAACAATTCAGAATGAAGTTGATCTAAAAATGCATTTATGCCGAAGCTTGCACTTGCCAAGGAGAAACACAACCAATAATTGGGACAACCTATTTCGCAGGTAACAAACTAAACTTCTCAACATTTTGCATACACTGTCACCATTGCAATGGATATGCTCTGGATATGCTGTAGTTTAATTTTATCCTTGGTTCAATTTTTAATTTCCATTTCTTTTTTAATATCTAGCTGGATTTTTGAAAACCATGTCGTCATAAGTAAGCGTCTGTAAGTGTTCTTGGCCCACAATATAAAAACTAAAGACTGTTTCTATTTTTTCTTTCGCTCTCGCCTCCTTTCCCTCTTCTCTCTCTTCTCTGTGATTTTCGGGCTGATCGGGGCCATAAAAACCTTTGGCAAGGCGAAGACGAAGGCGAAGGCGATGGCGAAGGCGAAGACGAAGGCGAAGGCGAAGGCGAAGGCGAAGGTGGCATGGTGGAGGTCGGACGTGGTTTTTAAGGAGGAGAATTTTAAAATCAATGTTAAATCTATATTCTTCGCTACAACATTAATGCCACAACAAAACCCAAAAAAACTGAAACGTGGTGACCGTGGTTCCAAGAAGGCAAACATGGCGGCTACGAATCGGAAACGGCGAACGAGCCTAATTTAATTGAAATAAAAGAAATACTAAACAACATCCAGATATCGATCAGCAGCATCCTAAAAGAAAATATATCACTCAAGGAGGGCATGGCCCAATTAAAGTCGTCTTTTGGCTCACAGGAGAGAGAAATAGACAAGCTTAAACAGTCATTAGAATTCAGTTGAAATACGTGGAATCCCAGAACGTGCATACATATCAACCGAAGATGTCGTGATAAAAGTTGCAGTTGTACCAGAACAAAGAGATTTTCTCCATGCTTTACAAGTCATTGGTGAGACCGATCCTAGAATATGCATGTCCAGTATGGTCACCTCACCTAGTTAAAGATAAATTGGCCATCGAAAAAGTACAACGAAGAGCATCGAGAATTGTTGATGGTCTTTTTTATCGAAAAAATGTATATATGGAGATGTGATTCTATTTAACTTTCATTTATTTTTAGGTATCAATTTGTAGTTGTTGTAAATTGTTATTATTGCCATTTTTAATAAAGATATTTTCTATTTATTATTATTATTATTATTATTATATTCAACAGAATATAATTATTATTATTATTATTATTATTATTATTATTATTATTAAGGGATGTTTATAAGCGCTAGCGTAGAAGCAACTTCTCATATCTTATAGACATAAAAGCGCATTTTTATATTTTACAAGAAACATACTCCTCGTTAACGATGAAATGATTTGGAAAAATGAATGGGGAGGTGAAATATTGTTTTCTCACGGTTCTCAGCATAGCAGAGGTGTCTTTATACTAATTCATAGATCAATCAACAAGAAATTGGAATGTACGCATTGAGATTCCCAAGGGCGAATACTCCTTTCATCCTTGAGCTTTGATTCTATGAAACTGTCTCTTCAGTGTAATATTTATGCACCAAATAATCAAAATGATCAATTAATTTTTATTTAGGAACTTAATAACCTATTGATCGATAAGTCAGAGTTGACATCACTCAATAGTTGGAGGTGATTGAACTGCACTTTACATGAGAACGATAAAAAAGGTAGGGTCCCCTAGAGACCTGATAACTATAGGAACTGCATTTTAATAACATTGGATGCTCTCGACCTCCACGACATTATAGAAAACGTCACCCTAAACTTAACAAATACACAAATGCATCAGAGACCTTAAATGTTAAATCAAGAATAGACCTCTTTCTTATCTCAAGTCACCTTACAAAATTTGTCAAAAAAGTGGTCAAAAACATCGATTGCCCAGATCATAACACCTTGTACCTTACTATGTCATGGGTAACAACAACAACAACAAGTAGCTTTATTTGCATGACTATAAATCCTTACAGTATTGCAAAAGCATTACAACATAATAAAATGAAATAACAATAATATAATAAAGTTCAATTAAGACACATTAGTCTGGATTGATAATTTGATTATTGCGGAGAGCATGAAATAATGAATTTTACTAATTGAATATATACAAAATAATTACGAGAGTTCATTAATTCATTCGCAACTTCTGAAGGAGATAACTGTTTTATATTTGGTAGGTGATACCCTATTTTCCTGTAAATTGAGTATTTAGGACAGTGAAAAAGGAAGTGATTTTCATCTTCAATTTCATTATTTCCACAAGTAGTACACAATCTATCATCTCTCGAGATTTGTTATTAGCCTGCGAGCAAGCTCTCGGGCTCGGGGTTTGAGAGAGCGGAGAGCGAGAGAGCGTGCGAGAATTTTTCAAAATATGTGAAGTTTCCTTCGGAATTGAAACCCGGGCAAGGTCAAGCAGTTGAAGCACTACTTAAAGGCAGTGATGTCCTCACTGTTTTGCTGACGGGCTATGGCAAAAGCTTTATAATTCAACTGTTTGCTGCCGCGGCTGCAAATTGAAAGGAGACAGCATCAAACAGTGTTGGTTGTCTGTCCGTTACAACGCATCATCGACGACCAGGTAGCAGAAGCCAGAAGTATTGGAATGTCTTCGGCTTCTGTTGCCGATGTATCTAATGAAGAATTAAGATTGGCGAAGTTTCAGCTTTTGTTTGAGTCAGCCGAGAAAATTATCGACCAGCATTTGTGACCTCTCACGCTGAAAGTTAACGGGAAAAAATATTCAACCGTTCAAACGGCGGCTGTTAAACGTTTAAAAAAAATCTTCACCCTTTCGAACGGCGAATGTTAGTATCCGTTTAGATGAAAGATTTCCAGCCATTTGAACAGCTATCGAAAGAGCTCTAGTGTTTTGGCCGGTGCTATTTAGTTTATTTATTTTTGTTCACCACGCAATTTGCATATGTTCGAAAGTAATTTGAAACCTTTTCAATAAAAAACATCTCGCGATTCACAAAATTATAAACACGCTAGCGAAGTTTTAACGAAGCTTTACAATATCTACAATATTAAATCGTTTGGATCTTCTGCTTTCGGTTTTCTCCCTACACAGATCTGCGAGCAAGTTCCGTTTTTTTTTTTCACGTGGACAGTTACATGTTTGTTGACATTAACGCTCGTTTCCGGTTTGCGCTGATTGGCCGAATTCTGACAGCTCGGTCAGCGGGAAGCCACGGGAAGTATTGGGGGGGCGGCATTCAAATTTCTGAGACATCGTTGCAAGCTCTCGCTCTCCGCTCTCTCAAACCCCGAGCCCGAGAGCTTGCTCGCAGGCTAGATCTAAATGTCGTTGAATTGAAAACGGAGAAAACCCACAAAGTATTTCTTTAATTTGGAAAAACGAAATTATAACAGGAAAACAGTGTTTGAACTAGAATCAGAAGATGGGGAAACAATTACCGATGAAAAAGAAATTCTGCTAGCTATTGAGACCTTTTACAAAAATCTCTATAAGCTTCTATAGCTCCAACATCACTGATCCAGACATAGGCGTACGGGCCGGGGGGGCTGGGGGGGCTGCAGCCCCCCCAAATTTTGGGCAACTCAGATTTTTTGGGCAGCAAGAGAAATTTGGGCAAAGCAGAACAGAACAAGTTTCACTTTGCCTTAGTTTCGCGCTGAATGGAACGAAGAAAGAAACATTCATTGATTTCTACTACACGAAATCAATTAGCGAAGGCGACGTACTGTGTGAACAGGTGAAATCTGCTATCACTGAACTCAATCTTGACCTCAAGAACATTGTTGGTAAAGCATTCGATGGGGCGGCTAATATGAACGGTGTACACTAGGGACTCTCAACAAGAATGGAAGAGTGCTCCCCGCTCGGTATCTGACATCCACTGTTACGGGCATGTGTTAAGCCTCGCCCTTCAGATACTATGACACGGATTGAACCATTGCGAAACGCTCTGGAGACTATCCAGGCCCTGTACAACTTCTTAGAAGCGAGTCCCAAACGACACGCCCGGTTTAGTGACACAGAAGTGTAAGGTGAGGATCTCAAACTGACGCTGAAGTCATTGAGTGCCACGTGATGGTCATGCCGGTGGGAAGTCGTAAAGGCCGTATACGGGCAAATGGAACGCATTGTCAAAGCCCTGCTCGCGCTGTCTTCAGACAAAGATCCGAAAACCTACTCTGAGAGCAGAGCCTTATTGACCGCCATTTGGGACTTGGAGTTTATCTTCGGACTGTTTGTGCTGAAAGTAATCCTGAGCAACACTAATAGTCTGTGCCGATATCTTCAGGGGAACACCGCGGTCGACGTCATCTCCGCTCGTAGAAATGCCAACATGACCATTCAGACCCTACTACGCCAGTGTCGGAGTGAAGACAGTTTCAACAGCGTATGGCAGATAGCATCAGCAATGGGTCTGAAAATGAAGAAGTGGCTGACCAATTCTCAGTTTGAATTACGAGAAGCCAAGGCACCCAGACAATCGCAGCTGACACCGGAATCGCACCACCGTATTAACACTTACTATGCGTCCATTGACAAGGTGCTGTTGAGCTTGAGTTCAGGTTGAGCGGAAATGACCCTGAAATACTCTGTGCTTTGAGATATATCTGTCACAGTGAAACACCTGATAAAGAAAGCTTCTCCCGCGTTGCTAAATTTTACAAAGTCGACGGCGAGATTCTGGAAGCCGAGAAGAAAATGTACTCAAGTTTTCGTCGTGTGCACAGATTAGGCTACATGACTATTTCAGAAATCGGCTGGAGACAATGCACGAGAATGATCTATTTGATATGTTTCCAGAGTTTTCTAATGTGGTACATATCCTTGCAGTGATACCTGCTACATCGTGTTCTGCAGAACGATCATTCAGTGCGTTGCGTAGATTGAAAACTTACCTCTGTAACATCGCACTTATTAACATTGAAAGGGCATATGCCAACTCTGTAGTCAACAATGACATGGATCGCATCATTGATATCTTCGGCCGTCGAAATGGCAGAGACAGCTATTTCTGTTAACGTGTTTTATGATAGATTCATATGTAAAAATATTTTCACTTCATATGTAGGCCTATGTTAGTGCATCGTATGACCCTCGTTTCTTTTCGACTGTTTCGTAAAAATTTGGGCAACTTGCAAGAATTTTTTGGGCAAACGGTTCACCGCCCCCCCTGGCCAAACATTGCCCGTACGCCTATGCCTGGGAGATTTTGGTTTGAGATTATTTCCATTATATCGCTTATTAACCTGATATTTTCTCCTATATATCTACCCTTTATAAAACCAGTTTGATCAGGATGAACTATTTTTGGTAGTAGTGGTTCTAGTCTCTTGGCAATGGCCTTTGAGGCAATTGTATAATCCACGTTTAATAATGTTATCGGGCGCCAATTTTTCAGGAACGTTAAGTTTTCATCTTCTTTTGGGATCAGAGTTCCTCTTCGCTGTGAGATTGACAATTTACCTTTATCATAACCGGAGTTAAGACTAGCAACAAGATCCTGACCTACTAAATCAAAACAAGATTGATAAAATTCAACTGTAAAACCGTCTTCGCCAGGAGATTTTCCCGTTTATCAAAGGAGCGAAGAACTAGCTTTTTCACATTCGTCGTATCCTAAAGGGCCCTCTATTTCGTCTCGTTCGTCGTCAGACAGTTCAGGGATGTTGACATAACCAATAAAATGTTGGAATTCATGTTCTGGATCCATAGGCGTACGGGCAATGTTTGGCCAGGGGGGGCGGTGAACCGTTTGCCCAAAAAATTCTTGCAAGTTGCCCAAATTTTTACGAAACAGTCGAAAAGAAACGAGGGTCATACGATGCACTAACATAGGCCTACATATGAAGTGAAAATATTTTTACATATGAATCTATCATAAAACACGTTAACAGAAATAGCTGTCTCTGCCATTTCGACGGCCGAAGATATCAATGATGCGATCCATGTCATTGTTGACTACAGAGTTGGCATATGCCCTTTCAATGTTAATAAGTGCGATGTTACAGAGGTAAGTTCTCAATCTACGCAACGCACTGAATGATCGTTCTGCAGAACACGATGTAGCAGGTATCACTGCAAGGATATGTACCACATTAGAAAACTCTGGAAACATATCAAATAGATCATTCTCGTGCATTGTCTCCAGCCGATTTCTGAAATAGTCATGTAGCCTAATCTGTGCACACGACGAAAACTTGAGTACATTTTCTTCTCGGCTTCCAGAATCTCGCCGTCGACTTTGTAAAATTTAGCAACGCGGGAGAAGCTTTCTTTATCAGGTGTTTCACTGTGACAGATATATCTCAAAGCACAGAGTATTTCAGGGTCATTTCCGCTCAACCTGAACTCAAGCTCAACAGCACCTTGTCAATGGACGCATAGTAAGTGTTAATACGGTGGTGCGATTCCGGTGTCAGCTGCGATTGTCTGGGTGCCTTGGCTTCTCGTAATTCAAACTGAGAATTGGTCAGCCACTTCTTCATTTTCAGACCCATTGCTGATGCTATCTGCCATACGCTGTTGAAACTGTCTTCACTCCGACACTGGCGTAGTAGGGTCTGAATGGTCATGTTGGCATTTCTACGAGCGGAGATGACGTCGACCGCGGTGTTCCCCTGAAGATATCGGCACAGACTATTAGTGTTGCTCAGGATTACTTTCAGCACAAACAGTCCGAAGATAAACTCCAAGTCCCAAATGGCGGTCAATAAGGCTCTGCTCTCAGAGTAGGTTTTCGGATCTTTGTCTGAAGACAGCGCGAGCAGGGCTTTGACAATGCGTTCCATTTGCCCGTATACGGCCTTTACGACTTCCCACCGGCATGACCATCACGTGGCACTCAATGACTTCAGCGTCAGTTTGAGATCCTCACCTTACACTTCTGTGTCACTAAACCGGGCGTGTCGTTTGGGACTCGCTTCTAAGAAGTTGTACAGGGCCTGGATAGTCTCCAGAGCGTTTCGCAATGGTTCAATCCGTGTCATAGTATCTGAAGGGCGAGGCTTAACACATGCCCGTAACAGTGGATGTCAGATACCGAGCGGGGAGCACTCTTCCATTCTTGTTGAGAGTCCCTAGTGTACACCGTTCATATTAGCCGCCCCATCGAATGCTTTACCAACAATGTTCTTGAGGTCAAGATTGAGTTCAGTGATAGCAGATTTCACCTGTTCACACAGTACGTCGCCTTCGCTAATTGATTTCGTGTAGTAGAAATCAATGAATGTTTCTTTCTTCGTTCCATTCAGCGCGAAACTAAGGCAAAGTGAAACTTGTTCTGTTCTGCTTTGCCCAAATTTCTCTTGCTGCCCAAAAAATCTGAGTTGCCCAAAATTTGGGGGGGCTGCAGCCCCCCCAGCCCCCCCGGCCCGTACGCCTATGCTCCCAGGAATTTTAGTTTCCTTAGACTTTGAAAAGCTTTTGACACTTTAGAATGGCCTTTTATGCATCGTGTATTGGAATGCTTTAATTTTGGCGAGAGCATGAAAAACTGGATCAAAGTCTTTTATACTGACATTGAAAGTGCGGTAATGAATAATGGTTTTTCTACCAATTGGTTCAAACCCTCACGAGGCGTAAGACAAGGTTGTCCATTATCTCCTTATCTTTTTATTTTAGCGGCCGAAATGCTATCGAACAGAATTCGCCAAAGCCCTCTCGTGAAAGGAATTTGTATTTTTGGAGGGGAAATAAAACTTTGCTCGGACCTGATTTCAGTAGAAAATGCTCTGAAGATTGTAAGTGAATTTGGCAGATATACAGTCCGGTTTAAAATTAAATTTAAAGAAGACTAAAGCCATGTGGCTTGGGACGTGGGCTCTGAACGACACCGTTACAACTAAAATGGGTAAAAACTGTCCTACTAGGATCTTAGGTATTTATGTCTCGTATGATGGAATGGTCAACAACAATTTCAATTTCAATCTGAAAATCCAAAAACTGCAATCTCATTTCGATATGTGGAAGTCTAGGGTGTTAACCTTGTATGGTAAGATATGTAAGAGCAATAGAAAATAATTGGACAGTCCAATTATAATCTCTTGGTAAGAGATAAAGTCCTTGGGAGTCTCTCAGCTAATACATTCCTTCTCAAACAACTGTATCCCAAAAAATGTCCTCCAAAAGATTAAAGATAAGCTTTTCAAATTCTTATGGAATGATAAGAAGGATAAAATTAAACGTGAAGGAATATATCAAAATTACGATAAAGCTGGTTTACGGATGGTAGATATTCATTTAACTTTAAGGTTAGTATGGATATCAACATTACTGCAATCTGGTGGGTCAAATTGGAGTGTCATACCCAACTATTTCTTTAATAAATGTGGCGGTCTCAACTTCCTACTAAGGTGTAATTACGATTCAAAATACCTTGAAGGCTTACCAAAGTTTTATATAGAAATGCTGCATTATTTCAAAGAGGTGAGATCTCTTTATGAACATCATCAAAAACAAAACACTATCCTCTTTAACAACAAGATATATCAATAGGAGGAAAACCTACGGTTTTTTATCGTGAATGGTTCGTCAAAGGTATATATTCCGCTATCGAACATCTTTTAAATGAAAATAACAAACTGATGACCTTTACCGATTTCCAAACGAAACACCCCTGCAAAACAAACTTCCTCCAATTCTATCAAATGATCAGTGCAATCCCTAGAGATCTTGTGACCACAGCACAACCACAAAAATCCTCTCCACCAATGAGTTATATTAACAATTCGACAATGTTCTATTTGGATTCTATCACTTAAGTTGATTTAAGTAAAATGAAATCAAAAGACTATTTTCAACTTTTAAACGGTAAAATCCATACCGTAGATCAAACCTATTAGATTAGATTAAAAGCGGAGAGAGAATTTGCAGATCTGATGTTACTGAATGGAATGGAATTCCATATTGTATGTGTGTGTATGTATGTATGTATGTATGTATGTATGTATGTATGTATGTATGTATGTATGTAAAACAGTACAATAAACCAGATACATTTTCACCACGTGCCTCTAACGTTGCTTATAAGGCTTATAAATGGGAACCTCCACTCTTGAAGAAAGTTATCTAAGTGATCGAAACGACGTTCTATTTCAAATTTCTTCGAAAAACATGGGAACAACAATTCGGTGTCAGACGCCGTCATTTTTATACAATATGGTACATGTACGTATATTCGATACCTCACAGCTCCTTAACCACCACTCATATGATCATGATATATACCTAATAGGCAAAATTTGAAAGAGAATCTATTCTTGATTCTATTTCATTGCGATCACCGTCGAAATCAATAAACAGACTCCCTAAAACTGACCCTTATCCGAAAAACAAATCTACTCAAAAACGGCATCGCCACGTGCACTAGACAATTAACTGTGCCTCATTAACTCTGCTGAACTTTTCTCCTTTTATCAACCCGGCTAAGATTGAGCGCCGCCACCGTCCAATTAATTCTTTTGTGTATACATTTTCAAAAACTCTCACTATACGTTCGATTGATATATTGTTATCTGACGACACATTAAAAGTTACCACAGTTACTACTTCGCTCGCCGACTGATAATCCGCGTCACTCCAGTGAACCCAGTACAGCCTAGCCCTGCTCATAGCCACCTCAAAGTTACCACCTTTTGCTCTAAACTGCAACTGATAACATAAGGACTAAAATTAACCCCTTATTATTTTCTAGATGTGCAATCTACAATCATCTCAACCGCCACTATCGCCGTCCAAGAATTAAAACGTGTTTCCTCAGGGGATCGTCAACCCATCAGGTTTTGGGATGGATCCGGGCGACTATTTATAATCCACGTTTCACAGCACGTCAGGGCGGACGTCTCATCGCAATATTGTCCTTCCCTTATCCAGTTGGCCACCTAATCAAGTCTGATGCAAGCGAAAACCCTGTCATTACTGACCTGTATAAAGTGAAAGTGGTGTACACCGCCCACGGGAACTCTGCGGGCCCAGGTGGTGATTATAACGTGATCACTGCATATCCCATACAGTAATCAACTCATAACCAAAAACTGATTCATACCCTTTTATATAAGAACTTTTATATGAAAAATGCGGATCATGTAGTAAGCTGGGCATGATGTAATATAACCGACACTACATAGCAATATATGACATTGTAATGGCCTTTGTCACAAAATGTGGTTTTCGTATCCTAAGAAATATTCAAGATGGCGGATTGTTCTATCATTGTATTGTAATGAATCGTGATGTAATTATAACAAAAACAGGAAACAAACAAGAAAAATACCACGAGAATGTGGAAAAAATCTGAGTCACCGACAGAAGTTGAACCAAGAGAAATATAGGATATTACTTCTATTTGCTCAAACTATATATAACACAACTGTAACTAACGTAGTTAGCACAGGTACTGTAATTGCTGCGAGCCCTCAGGCGAGCAGCACACTAATCGTGACAGGCTCCCTGTGTTTCATTTGACCGAGTGAGACCTGGGCGCTTTATATACGGCGCAACAGATCGTTTTGAGGATTTCGTGGACTTTTTCGTGGACTATGATTTTGAGTGAGGATGCAGTATGTATCATCAGCGGCAGTAGTTGTAGAATTCTGCGTGGTCAGGCTAGGTCTGAACATGTACAACTGTATTAGTAACTGTAAAATAAACTGTATTAGCGCGCGCTAAAATAGCGAATTAATCTCGCGATCATATGGCGAGTAAAATTATCATTTTGAGAGCAAACGATGATTGGTTTTGAACAACTGTATTAGCAACTGTAGAAACAACTGTATTAGCGCGCGCTAAAATTGCAATTAATTTTGCCATCATAGTCATTTTGAGAGAAACGATGAATATTATCGAGTTTCTAAACGTAGTCAAATTTGAATTTTTCCATTTTTGAACTTTAATTAGTACTTTGCTGACGCAATTTGACGACATTAAACGTGCTATTTCAGCGCGCGCTAATACAGTTGGTTTTCGCTATATAGTGCGGCACCCCTAAAGGTAACCAAAGGCGAGGTTTTGCGTTCTTGCTCGAGGTAAGCCGTTTACTTATTACGCAGAGTTATCATGTCAAACACAATTTTATCAATCGCTGGAAGTAGTCATGGAAACTACCGGAAAATATGGATTACTTAATCCCTTTAGCTTGCGACCGCTGACCAATGTTTTTGTTGAAGTCAACCGGGCCTCGTTTAATTTCGCGTCAAATTTCCCACTATGTAGCACGAGGGAGGAAAGATTGCGTGACAAGCCCTAAGGATGTCTGCATTGGACTATGACTATGCGGAGCTTACCTCTCCTCGTCGTATGCCCGGGGGGCCTGGCCCGGGGGCATCAAACATTTTAAGCTAAGCAATGGAAAACGACGAATTCTGTACTATTTAGCACTATATTTATATTTAACACAGATTCATGCTTATTATTCAAACAATTCACTTACATTTTTGGGAAAATATACAAAAAAACAGTAATCATCACCGAGCCTATTGACAATCATAAGTATTGACACTATTTGATGAGTAACATCGCAGCACTTCACTGGCTCTCAGCTATTTCTAGTATTAAAGTATATAGTTGAATGCTATAGTTACAGCTGAACCTCCCGTAAGCGACTTCCCACTATGCAGAGTCAAAGTGGTCGCTTTATTTATTTACGGGAGGTAGTCACTTACGAGAGGTCAGACACGAGGGGATTTAACTTTTGAACTTGAATTTGAATCAAATGAAAGTAATTTCAATGTACAAAGCACCCCTCAACGCAAAATATTGTATGATATTGAAGTTGTTATGCAAAGAACAAACTTTTGTTTTTATTGAACTTTTAATGTAACACATGATTCAATTCAATGCGTCTTCAGTGATGTCGAAATATGGGCTAGTGGTCGCTTACCAGAGGTTAAAAACAATAGAAAAATTCAAATCACCAGCGTTGAAAGTGGTCGCGGTCGCTTATGCGAGGTTTCGACTATAATGATTTCACTAGAAGAAATTTGCTGTTTTGGAAAAGTGGTAGCCTGCTTGCATGTCTCCTTTTTACTTTGCTTCCACGTGAAACAAAGGTGGACGTTCGACTGTACTGTAGCTAGAGTAGTTGATGTAGTAGCTGACATTTTTT
Organism: Cladopsammia gracilis; assembly: GCA_022457155.1. Lineage (NCBI taxonomy): Eukaryota > Metazoa > Cnidaria > Anthozoa > Scleractinia > Dendrophylliidae > Cladopsammia > Cladopsammia gracilis. The sequence goes on from JAJGOT010000156.1 coordinate 1,250,503, forward strand.
AGGACAAATCGGCACAACTGTAAATGGAGTGAAACCGGAATTGCTGTGTCGCGTCTTTGCATATTATATTTTCTGGTAAACTTCTTTTTGCAAACGGGACAGGACAAAATAAATTCATGTAAACTCAGCGAAAGTGTCAAGCGAGCTGAGGAAAAATTCGAATGTTCTACATTTATATAGGCTAAGTCATCCTTAATTATATTGTTTCCCTCCTTCTCCTCATCCTCCTCCTATCCTGCTGCTCTCTCTAGCTTCCCATCTCCCTCCTCCTTCCTCCTCCACCCTCCTCCTCTTTCTCCCTTCTCCGTTCATTACTACTATACAAAGAGTAAGGTTTGAAATTTCATTCTGATTTATTTGAAATCAAACAAGAATTTTTTATTCTTTCAAAATTTATTTGCCGTATACCAATGGCATATTTCAAGATACCCATGTGGGATTTTCAATGCGAAATCTTAAATGCGCAAAAATCAGTCAATTTCGAAGTTTCTTGTTTATCGTCGTTATAGTAATATCGATTTTACCAGAATATAGATTATGCCAAAATTCAATTCAAAACCAGTTGGTGGTGAAATTTCACGTTGATCCGACTTGGAGAAGACCGCTTAAAAGCCGATTGGAAAATGAAGGTATGGTCTCCAGAAAACTGTATCGAGACACCTTAAGAACTGGAACGGGGAATACGAAACGGAAATCTCAAAATGTTTCGTGATTTCTTGTCCGAAATGATATCCCCAAACCAATCAGTTCACAAGTTTAAAGGGGAAGTATCACGGGGATTTGGTGTCATTTTAAAAACAAAAATATGAACAGAAACCGAAAAATAACGGTCCAGTGGTGTGAATAAATTGCAACTTGAAAAAAGTTTGCCAATTTTTTATAAGTTCCCACATTTTCGTTTTCTAAATGGGCTAGAACAGACCATAACTTGTCTTCTTTAAAAATTTAATGGTTGATTTCGTTCTCTTGGTGTTTTCATATTATTTTGTAAATAGGTAAAGGTATTATAGCAGGGATTTGACCAAAAAAGATTAAAACTGAATTCCCGTGATACTTAATAATTAACTATAATAAACCTTTTTGGTTCAATGGTAGTGAAAGCAAAATAATCACAACACCAGCTTTGCGCGTATAATTAAAAGCAGAATTAGAATGACTGGATATATAAACCTTTTTGGTGCAATCTTCAGTGAGTACTCATATATAAGCCCGAGTGTTGTTGACGAGTTAAGAATTTTGCCCTATAGACAACCCCTTATGGTCTCTGTGACTAGTCCTAATACAGTCGGTCCAATATAAGCGCGAGGTAGATTGCAAGTTACGAGTACCGTTACCCGTACCCCTAAATTGTACGACACGAAGTTCGATACTGTAATTACTGACTTAGTTCAGTTCAGCTGATTAACATAGAATAAAAACAATGAAGACAGGCCTGCAAGGACTCCCTTCATGATAGATCTGATGTGATTTTATGTGACCTTCAGATTTTAACTCTAACGAGCATGTCTTTAAGAGATCTACCTCTTTTGAAGGATATATTTGGAGAGTTTTTCAAGATGGTGTTCAGCAAAGACTGATTTTTAATTAAATCCCAGTTTTGCATCGCACTGACGGCTGGTATATGTTGTGACAAAAGGCAAAATTTGTTTCCAGACTTTTTTCTTTTGTAGCAGAGCCTACTATCTTTCGGCGAAGCTCACTTCCGATAGTGTTGTATGTATTAGGTTTTTTTAGGGTAGCCGCGCTTGATAAGGCGCGATTTAAAATTTGAGAGGTTTTCTTCAAACGTTGCTTCAGAAGAGTTTGTTCTCAGAAGTCTGAGGGCTTCGCCTTTAAGGAGTCTCGACTCAGTATATTTACTGAATTTCTTCCACTTTGCAATCATTATTTTATTTTAGATTTCCTTTAAGGGACTTCACCCGCAGTTGACTCGCATAAAATTTGGAAAAGAAAGTTGCATTTTAGAGATTCATTTGCAATATTTTTAGACTAACAGATAGACATTGGGGTGATATCCAGTAAGGAAGACCGATTTCTGTGACTACTGCGCTTGCGCAGCAGTCACTATTGATATCATGTCAGTTTTCTGAATGTAAGTAACAATAGATTATACTTCGGAGCCAATCATATCCATCTTGCGGTCTCTCGCGAACACTTCGTATCAACGATGATTTGCCGATAGGAACCGATGACAACGAAAACCTCGGCTGCCTACCATTCGATCTCTTTAAAGTGGATAGAGCCCCCATTGTTTTTTTTGCTTAAAGAAATCTTACTATTTTCTGAACAAAATGCCGCAAAAATCTTGATTTTGCTTAAAACCCCTTTTCCCGCCACGCTTAAGAAGGCTGGAGCCGAGTAACGTCACAGAAGTATGTTCCCCGCGCGTGGCGTCGTCTGGTGGCAGTCAAATCTTTGTTATGAGTTTGTTGTTGTTACGAGTGTAACTGGTATAATCAGCACAAAGACGTTTAATACTTATGAGAATAGACGATCTTTGTTTCGAAATATCGAGCGATTTCAAAGATTATCTTGGCTTCCAAGTTAAAGAAATTGTCGAGCTCGGGCACACTATAAAATCTCGATGGTTGTGACACTTAGAAAAACTTCGTGCTGACTCGCCGAGTCAACTCTCACGGGAATATCTCCACAAAAATTATCACTTGAAACCTCTCGAGAGTATTCGATCTCAACCTCGTTCCCAGGGTCTCTCTTCTTCCCGCCCCCTGGAGCGAGAGAGGGGCGGGAAGAAGAGAGACCCTGGGAACGAGGTTGATTCGATCTTTGTTCAGAAATGCCAAGCGATTGTAAACGATGTTTTCGTTTTGTAATGGACGAATTTTCCGAGCTTGGGCATTCTATAGAATCTCGACTGACGGGCACGGTTTTCAAAATACTAGATACTCGGTCGGCAGTCTGAAATTCTCATCGAATCTTCACTAAATATCTCATTTAACTCTTTTCGTAACTTTGGCGGGCCATAAAAAATCGGGGTTTTAAGGAAAATCAAAATTTTTTGCGGCATTTTGTTCAGAAAAACTATAGTAAGCAAAAAGGTTTTTGGGGGTTATATCCACTTTTTTAAAGTTATCTTCAAAACATTAAAAAACTAATAGACCTAATTTGCTCCCAGTTTTAACTTATTTTGAATTTGTAAATATACAAATCAAATCAATTTCAAAATCATTCAAACTCTTGAACAAGAAAGATACTTTCTTTTGGGAAAAACGTGTACGGGACCTCTTTGACCTCTTTGTTTATGCTAAATGAACTTGATGCCTCAGCATGATTTTACGCATAACAAATTTTAGCGCAATGTAGTTTCATTCTTTCCTTCGTCGCTTTCGTAACAGGAAAGGAAAATCGTCCTCCAAACAAAAAATTAATCGCTTTTCAGTTGTTTCTAAAGGTTGCCTGAGTAATTTTCAGCTTTTAGGTTTTAAATATTGACTCTCAGTCGATTAATAATTGAGCCTCTTCGGAGGTTAATCAATGAGATTCATCATCATCATCATCATTTTAAACATTTGCTCCGATTCTTATCCACAGAACCGCAATTTTACATTTCGCATTTTTCACCAAAAATAAATACTGATCTTAGCAGTAGTCACATGCGCCTTTTGGGCGACTATTTTTCAAAATAAGGGTCGCCTTTCAGATATCTTATCTCTTCATATCTTTCTTTTGTATATTTTTTATATTTACTCTAGGGCCTTTATTGGTAACAGCTTTTACCTTTGTAATTACTGAAAGAGTTTTGTGTGAATAAAAGTATCTCTCTCTCTATCCATCTATCTCGGAAACGAAGTCGGTGACCCCCCATTTTATTTTTTTGGCATTTCTGACACGAATAACTCATAACCTAGCTATACAGGCCGTAGCAAAAGTTTTATAAAAAAATCAATGTTAGAAGATTTAATTTCGCGCGAACGTCCTTAAGCGATGGTATTAAGAGAAAAAAAATGTTACCTTTGAAGTTGAAAATCTGGCTGGAGCTCCTTACTGCTATGCCTCGGATCGGACAGGAAAAAATGAACTTCTTAATGTTTATAGCCGCTTCAAGATAACCGCACAATGTATTCAAAGGAGACAAGCTTAAAATAAATGTGGCTACTAAACATATCTGAATTTCATAACTGTTCACTCAGTAGGATACCTTAATTGCGTGCCCATAATTGGTTTCGGCTTAATTAATTATTCATCCATGACGATACTCATGCAGATCTGAACATAGGGAGCCCACACTCTTATTTGTAAATTGCAAATGGAAATTAAATGAGATTTATAAACTTGCCTGTTGTTTTTTTTAACGTCGTTCTGCGATGCGAAAATGATGTTCGTGTCGGCGCTTTGACCGTTAGTTTCACAATGCTTTATTTTATGCGGTTGTGAATAATGTCACGCGGCTGTTATTATCGTCTCGCGTTTCACTGTTGGTTTGTGGTTTTTAATGCCATCCCGCGGCGCGGCTCTCGTTATCGTCTCGCGTTTCACTGTTGGTTATTAATTTATTAACTATTTGAATTAACGGTAATGAATAGTCTCTTTTCTCTCTCTCTCTCTATTACCGTTAATTCAAATAGTTAATAAATTAATAACCAACAGTGAAACGCGAGACGATAATAACAGCCGCGTGACATTATTCACAACCGCATAAGGGATGGACCATTAGAAAAGTGATGGGGGGGGGGGGGGGGGGTGGGAACTTTGGGAGAGGCAAGAAATTTTTTTTTTGTCCACCTAAGGTGGAAATTTTTTTTTTTTTTCACTCGATGGCTGGAATATTTTTTTTAATAGTTTATTTTGTAATTGTCCTTGGGCAGATTTTTTTTTTTGCGATAATGCGTGGGAATATTTTTTTTTTCTTAATAATTTACTGAGGAAATTTTTTTTTTTTGCTTTTGCCCCACCCCCCCCCCCATCACTTTTCTAATGGTCCATCCCTAAAATAAAGCATTGTGAAACTAACGGTCAAAGCGCCGACACGAACATCATTTTCGCATCGCAGAACGACGTTAAAAAAAACAACAGGCAAGTTTATAAATCTCATTTAATTTCCATTTGCAGTTTACAAATAAGAGTGTGGGTTCCCTATGATCTGAAGAAGCTTTTCAGTTTGATCATGTTACAAACAAACCACATTTGACGCAAACATGGTCTGTTTCTCGGAAAAAAGAAATATTTTTCTTGTTATTCAGTGCAGTTGTTATAGATCTCAATTTGTTAAAATGGCGAGTGAATTAATAATAAATTATTAATACAGTCGTTATAGATTACACAATGACCCGTTCACCATATCAGATTCCGTACTTTGAAACCAACTTGTCATCCGCATCACGCGTGCCACGTCACGTGTTGGGGGTAACAAACAAGTCCCAAAATGTCATAATGGTGTCTCGCAAAGAAAACATGTACATGGCAAGCCAACAAACCAATGTAAAACTTTGTGACATTCTGGGACTTGCTTGTTCCCCTCAACACGTGATGTGGCACGCGTGGTGCGGGTGACAAGTTGGTTTCAAAGTACTCTGTGGTTTCAAAGTACTCTGATATGGAATCTGATATGGTGAACGGATCATGCTACACCGCGCTGATGGGGATGAGTTGCAATAACAACGAAACAGCTGTCCGCGATTGCTACCCTGCTTTATTGGTTCCTGTCGGTTCCTGTCGGTTCCTCTCGCAAAGCCAACTTTTTTACGTAGTCAGAACAGCCTTGCAGTTTGTTGTTATGTTTGTTCATTTTTTTGGCTGATTAGGTCTTTTGTAGGTCCTACGTATTGCTTACAGCATTATCGTTTGCGGTTAGGCCTAGCTACAAATATCCGGATATTTTTTTAGATATTTAAAAGCTCCTAGGATATTTAGAAAATTCCAAGATATTTAGAAAAAAAAGATTAAATTTGGGATTTCGCTTTGGTTTTATTACTTTTATGAGTTCACGCATGTTTTTTCTTTGAAACTTGAGATGGAATCTACTTTGAGGCTCAATTAAGTGTCAGCAGTGGTCCTGTTCAGCGATTTTCCTCACGAATATTATATCCCACGAGTTTTAGTGAGTACACCCTGATCAGTAGCGATGTACCGAACGCGTTCACATTTACTTGCACGTCTAGTAGTCGCTTTGTATAGACTGTGCCACATTCCCGTCCTGCGAATAAATGATGTTTTTAATTTTATAAAGTCGTTATTGTGATATTTATAAAAAAATGTTAAGAAAATATTTGGGATATTTAGAATTTTTTCAAGATATTTATGGGGGGGGGGGGGGGGGGGGGAGTGAGATATTTAGGGAAAATATCGGGAATTTCCGGAAAGATATTTAGGCGATTTTACGTGATATTTGTAGCTAGGCCTATTTGCGGCCCCTTGCAGATTTCACTTCTATTATATTATTAATGTTATCCCCGACGGGAGGGCAGGCGTACACGGGCATTTGACTCGAATTCTCAGCCTGTTGGAGGGGGTTTTGTTGGTGGTTATGCTTGCTTTTTCTTTTTGCGTGTAAACTTTGATGTATTACTATGTACATCTTGTAATATTATTATGCTCGCCCCTGTTCTGTTTATGGAAGACTTATTACAAAATGTTTTATACTCGTTTCATAGTGATTGCATTGCATGTTGTAGCCCTGATATTGCGCGTATTACCACCTACGCGCGCAACAAATTTTCATGTTGCAGAAAATAGACGTCGCTTCTACTTTCTGCAACATGAAAATTTATTGCGCGCGCGTAGTAGATGGTAATACGCGCAACAGGGCTACAACCAAGTTAACCGAGGATTTCATTTCTCTACTTAAATAATGTTCTTAAAAGCTAATTCTTAGCTAAAGACAAAGAAATGTTAAAGTCAAAACTGAAGGGCAAAAAACTTTGGAACAACTTTCACTGATTAGTTATTTAACTGGATTCAAAATTGATCCTGCGTTAACTTAATCGTGCTTGAACAACCCGGCGCCAGGGCAATCTCGTTCCCAGAGACCGCGTTCCTTTTGGTCAGCACCAAGGTTCCGTGAACGCCTAGGTACTTGGTGTATCCCTGATCATAATGTATGGTACTTCATGTATCCCTTATTGTAATGTATTTAGATATATTGCAGTGTAATTTAGGGTCGGATTACAGTATCTAGGGTTGAAGCACTGATTTTAGTATTTAGGGTTAAGCACTGATTCCAGTATTTCCAATGTATCGAAAGGGTTAGTTCTTATATATGGTCTGGGCTAGCAGCATATTATCTTATATCCCTTAAAAATTCAATTTTCGGGCAGCTAATCCTCGGTGGTGTAGTGGATAGTGTGCATGGAGTAGATCATACGGCCCGGGTTCGATTCCCTATTCTGCTGTTTTTATCTTCTTCTTCTACTAAAATAGAAACGAAGTGTTTAAATACAAAATAATAAGGGATACACCAAGTACATACCCGTGAACGTTCGGTCTCCGCTGACCTGAAACGCGCGGGCTCTGGGGACGAGATTGGTACCAGGGCTACAACCTGCAACGCAAGATTGTTGCGCAAACAGCGCGCGCATCGAAGTCATAGTGACACCGCTGGACACACGCATGCTCAAAATCATCGTGACAAACTAAAATCCGTACGTAGAATAGCATTCCGCCCAGATTCTAAAATTAGAATTGGCGCGCAGCATCATGGGATTGAAATGCGTACAAACATTCAAGAACTATGCACGGTAGCTACGAAAAAAACAGGTGCTACGAAGCACTGTTCTTGGGTACAACTCGACAATTATCCACAACATGTACAGGAATCGCAAAAACTGGTGTTTCCGAGGCAGCCATTTTGAAATATTTGTCCGCATTTCGATTTCAATGCTGCCCAAAAATGACGTCATCTGGACGGAACGCTATTAGAATCGGGATTCGAGTAGTACTGTAGCCCTTCCAGACCTCTATTTTTATTGGCCCCGTAGTACTGTAGCTTCTATTGTGTTTAGGTCTAGGGCTATTGTTTCTGTTGTTTAACCTATTGTTTCGTTAACCAGTCACTGAGATTGTTTGGAAAGGTACAGTCTCTCCCCGGGATTGTGCTGGCATTACCTCAGGCAACACAGGGACCTCATTAGGCACTGGACTCCAGTCGAGATTAGTGTGCTGCTCGCTCGGAAGCTCGCAGCATAAAATAATCGGTAGTATGACTGAGTGGAGTCCAATTCGATCTGTAATCATTTTCCCGCAAAGCTACGTTATTTGGCCGGTATTATTACAGACTGGAATTGGACGACACAAAGTCAATTAATAATAACCATTACAATTTCCGAGAACAAATTAACATAAAAGTCATAAAAAAAATTGTGAAGAAAAGTGATTGGCTCTTGTCCGATAACAACTTTGCAAGTAAATTAGAAATTAGGGGAAAATACAGAGGTTGATGAAACAATGACATTTGAGGAAATTGTTAATACATTGTTAACGTTTTCTGTCTGTCGTGTCCACCCCTAGCCATTAAATTCGGTTCAGTTTTTACACTTTTCTCTAATTCTGAACCTCAAGAAGTCTGTGGAACTAAGTAAATGACAAGGGTTTTAGGGACTGGGAAAAGGGTGATATAATCCTTACTTTGTCAGAGTATTCCACGGTCTTCCACATATTTACAAGTGGGGAACTAAGCAGTGGCGCATCTGTAGGAAACGCTACATCTTACCTTTCATACGCAAACATGCACCTCTCCTGAGACACTCTGTTGAGGTACCAGTCATGCACCCTGCACTTCTAACCACACTTACAAAGCAGATACCTTTCCCAAGTGACACTTTTTTGAAATCACAGCCACAAACAAACCCTGCATTTCACTTCACTGTGAAATGTTTTTTTCTTTTTCCCTTTGTTTTTGCTCAGTATTTTTTAATTTTTTTTTGTGCGTGATCTGGCAGTTTCTTTATATATTACTATGTAGATTAGCATATATATTGGGTCCTCGTAATGGAGCACTAGCTCGGTCAGGCTTCCCTGCCTCTTTTGGTGAAGTTTGTTAATAAATTATAAATAAACAAACATATATATAAACTTTTCATAGGGAGACACCTCTACTACATAAAAACTTAGTCATTATGTCAGCCACACATAAAACGCTATGTTTTGACCTCTCATAAGTCTGTGTTAAGGTGCCCCCTTATGAAAGACTCAACAGTATTTTTCTACGTACTTTGGTTACGTTGGTTAGGCGCCTCCCATGGGGTTTCACAGTCCATTTGCACCTTTTCTCTTTGGTATATCTTATTTTGTAAGCTTGTGTCAAATAAAGTTGTAAAACTAATAAATAAAATTATGATATTTTACATCCACAATCATAAAGGTAACTAAATATTTTCTTTATTTTTGTACACACTTATTAACTTAAAAAACATTACTTTCTTACAATGCATTGCAATGCCTAGTGAAGGCTATTAACAGTCTCTCCTTTTTCTCAAGTGCAGTCCAGTGACATGTGAAACATGCAATCACAAATGAAAGGTGCCTGCCATATGGAAGCAACTTTCACTTGCATGTGTTTTGTCTCACACTTGAATATCCCAGAGGAAAATGAGGGTCTGCTCTAAGCCTTTCCCTAAAGGAAAATAAGGGGAAATATTGTGCAGTTTCCTTGATATACTCCGCACTCTCTAACTACAATAACTCCTAACTCTTCCCCTTCTACATGTAGATTCAACTGTTGATTTGACCTGTTTGCTTAAAGCAAAATTTGAGTCAGCACATGAAAGCCTACAGAGTTATTTCTCAGATGAAAGCTACTGAGCAGTAAAGTACTTTTCTTTGGTGCTGTTTATCATGCTATACAAGGTGGTTTTAACCTTTGAGTTTGTTGGTGAAATCATAAAGTTATCATCCTAATGAAAACTGTTGAGCAGGTCTTTCTCGTGGTGTTGTTTGTTGTGATGATTCTAAATTCTTGCACAGTGACATCACCATTCCTCTGGTTCATCAAATACTTTGTCTTCTTTTTTCTGCTTCTTTCTGACAGGCTCTGGTGATTCTTCTTCATCAACAATCTCACCATCTTCGGGCTCACTGATAACACTGCTATCTTTTTTATCTGACTGGATTTCTTTCGGTGACGAAGTTTTCCATCCAACTTCCTCCATGTGCCTGGGTCTTTTTAGAGGTGTTCCACGTCGTTCACGCGCAACATTGTCTTCATAAACACCATATAGTTGTCGTCTGCGCTCAGCATATGAAACTATTGTGTAACATTCTCCTGCACAATCCAATGATTGTAACACCTTGCTAGCGTACTCTCTGCGTGCCAGAGAGACAAAAGCAGACGTGCTCTCTATCCAAGAGATATAAACAAATCCAAAGTTATTGAACAAGTCAAGAATGTCTCCTTGCTTCCAATCACTTGGAAATGTCAGATAGAACACATGATCACGGGAAGGATTCAAATCAGGCCCAGCTAAATTGAGGTATGGAATATCCTCCATTCTCATGACAAAAATCTTGTTTAAGAATGGAAGGACCAGGGAGGAATCTGGCCGGATGTTGACTTTTGGAGGGTCTTGGAAAGAGCCAAGGTAGTTTGCCATGGAAAGAAATGAGAGTCCAGTGATGTAGGCATCATAGCCTGCTTCATGGGGTTTCTCACTGCTTTCACTGTAGCATAAGCAACCTTCGTCAAACAGAACTGCTGGCTTCTGGAATGGCTTCTTTGAAACATGTTTGACAAGATCTGCCAATACAGATGATGGAATGAGATCCCTGAAGGGTTGTGTGTTGGCCATAACTTTTGTGTCGACAAGACTTGGAAATACTGCACTGAGAGTAGCTTTGAAGTCTTCAAAGAGTTCTGGCAGTGGGCACAGAAACTGGTGAATTACATGAAGTAGATCAAGGAACATATTGTGCCCAACAACTAATTTACCAGACTGCGAAATCATTTTCACAACTTTTGAGAATCCAACAGCATTTTCAATCAGCTCTTGTTCTTTTGCTTGCTTGCTTTCTTCAAGCTTTTTTTTCTCATCCTCGTTGACCTTGGTAACCACAATAAAGCGTTCCTTCTTCTCATTGATTGCAGCTTCCATGTGAATACCGGCCTTGAACTTTTGTTTAGCAGTTTGGTAGATCAGCTTTCTTAAATAGCCATTGCATGGGGGAAACTGAGTGACTTTCCCCTCCGGATCTTTCAGCATTTCTTCTATACTATTGCATGCTTTTTCAACGAAGTCCCTGTGTTCCGGGGGGACTGCCCTGGGTGCTTTCTGGGAGGACCCCCCACTAGCTTCAGTTGTGGAATCTGGTGAAGTTAATGAAGTCGAAGTGAAAGAATCTTGTGCGTTCCTCGCAATGTAATGTTCTCTTAATTTCTGCTCATCATAGGGCCGCAAATAGGAGATACCTTCACGGAAAAGCTTGTTGAAGTCAAAGTTGTGTTCAGTTAAGAAATCGATGCTGGAACTTTGACACAAAAAACGGGCATCAGGACATTGCCTGTTCCAAACCTTGGGGAAAATGTAAAAGTTAAAAGGCTTTGCAATGTAGGACTCTTGCTTGTTATCCCAGGTAAAGGTGCATAATCCGAACTGGATAATGATGAAATCTTTGCATCCTTCTTTGAGCTTCGAATAGCGTTCTTGTGGTGTATCAAAGCAATTTTCTACTCCCCACTTCACGTTCAGACCTGAAAATTCAGCGTCAACGGCAAGCAACGAAGCTGAGTTTATCGCCTCAGAGACAGAGGCGAGGGAATCCTGAAAATTTGAACGCAAAACTTCCATTATCAGGGTTGGAAGATCGAAATACCTGCCATCATCCCATGTGACAAACAACGAGAGCATATATCGCGAATATCGTACATAAAGGAGTATCTTCCATTGAATTTAACCGCATGCATTATTGATCGCTGGCTTCAAATTCACACATATTCCGTGATTATCATAAATGAAGTAGAAGATCTTCCTGCGTTTGACCGCACATTTTATTAACGCTGGCTGACGCTTGGCTTCCAATGAAATCGAATTTGTGACGTCACGTGGAAACAGCCTCGTTTGTTGCGAAGTGAAAAGACAGTAATCTTTTGAGCTTAAATTTGAGCTTATCTTCCAAAATCAAAGTATAGATTTAAAAAGTAAGGTGGAAAAGACTACAAACCTTGTAGCATGATGTCTATTTTTGAGGGCTTGAGGTGAAATTCTCGTCGTGTTGCCTGTGTATCCAGGTTGTTGGCGGCAAAAACATTCGAATTCCACAGGTGAGCATAAGCTTGTTTAATACTAAATAGCATCCTCATTTTCCATCAGAAACGTGCTGCTATTCATTTTAGTACTTGCAAGGTTCGTATACCTAACATGTTTATGGATCTAAGTGTTTTGGAGTAAAACGTCAATGGATAACGAAAATTGACATCATAAATAAACACCGTTTGTTTTTATGACTTCGGTAAACAGATAATAAATAGATAAGATTAATTAAGCTTATTTATTATGCTTATCCAATCCTTGAATATTGTTCTGCTGTTTATGTAAAGGAAGAAGAAAGTTTTAGATAACATGCTTGAATTAATTTTGGTGTATTTCACCGTTTGTACAAAGCGTACGTTTTGTTAAATGTAAGCTTAATAAGTTTATTTTAAGGTATATGCATAGCGGTCAGTGTAAAACGCAGACTGCAGACCGGGGGTAAAATGCAGACTGAGGGTAAAATGCAGACTGCAGACTAGGGTTAGGGTTAGGGTTAGGGTTATTAATATTTTATTTTACCCTCAGTCTGCATTTTACCCCTGGTCTGCAGTCTGCAGTCTGCATTTTACCCCCGGTCTGCAGTCTGCATTTTATACTGACCGATATGCATAGGCTAACCATGCCATAATGTTTAACCCTTTAAGCCCTAACATCAAAATTTAAATTCTCAGGCTTGACTTTACAATACCCGGCCACTCTGAAGTCGCACTCATGCATCGTGGCCCGCGGTCCCACGGTGAATGAATAAGTTCAAATTTGTGACACCGCGATCCGCGGTCCCACGGTATCGTGAATACCACTCGATAAAAAGAACGCGGGCTTTGATAAGTCGAAAATATAATTTTTACATTTTTTGGCAATTAAAATTTGGAGTTTAGCGCTGATCTACGAGGGCTCTACATGGAAATTGTTAGCTTTCATTTATTGTTACGGTAACACCATACACTTCTTAAACTTTGTGGGTTAAGCGCTGATCTAAAGTGATTAGGACTAAGAACTGCCTCGAAATGGTTAGCTTTCATTTTTTGTTACGGTAACACCATACAAATCTCTCATTGTCTTCAGGTCCTTAAAATTTCAGACGAATTCGTCTGATGACGAAAAACACTCGCAAAAAAATTGCGTTACTTCCGATTGCCTCCAAATTTGGCCCACAGGAAGTTAATAGATTTGGCTGATTATGTGCCTAGTTCCAGTCCCATCGTGTTTTGAGCTTCACGTAGTATTTGTGACGGCTTTTGCGACGAATGAAAGCTTCAAGCAAATACAAGTCAAGCAAATTATTTTAAGGATTCTGGAGGATAATAAGCCCGAAACAAATGCAAAAATCGACGAAAGAAAACAGTAAGAATCTTTGCTTCAAATTCGCCGAGTAGGCTAGTCTCTGCTAGTCTGACACACATTCTGTTGAAACGCAGTGAAATCCGTCCCGGTGAGCTTTTTGCCTTCAAAGCCTTGCTTATTTTAGTGACTTCTGTCAGTGAATTCATGTTTGCTTGTTTTTAACTTGATATTTCGCCGAGAAACTAAAAAATAAAGCGGCTTTTGAAAGTAAAATCGGGTCACGATGTGACGCTCAAGTCTCAATTTTCACTATGCTAAAATATTGGTAGTCTTTTTTGCTTAGATATATATTGAAGAAAAAACATTATTTCTACTGTATTGCATAAAATAGACAACTTTCCTGGCAAAATTACACTCTTAACCGTGGACCGCGGTGGCAGAGAAAAGTTATATATCATTATTATTCATCGACTGTGGCACCATGGACCGCGGTGGCAGGGAAAACTTATACATCATTGTTATTCATCGACTGTGGCACCATGGACCGCGGTGGCAGGGAAAACTTACACATCATTGTTATTCATCGACTGTGGCACCGTGGACCGCGGTGGCAGGGAAAACTTATATACATCATTATTATTCATCGACTGTGGCACCATGGACCGCGGTGGCAGGGAAAACTTACACATCATTGTTATTCATCGACTGTGGCACCGTGGACCGCGGTGGCAGGGAAAACTTATATACATCATTATTATTCATCGATTGTGGCACCGTGGACCGCGGTGGCAGGAAAAACTTTTACATCATTGACATCATTGTTATTTTAGAAATTAATTTTTCTTCCACTGCGTGACCGCGGGCCATGTCGCGTAAGTAACACTTTCTGTGTGGCCGGGTATTGTAAAGTTGCTCCAATTCTCATATTTTCTAGTCATATACATTTCCTATAGAAGTAGTGGGGAGAAATTGTTTGGATATCAATAGAACTCAACTTGTGTGATCATGTCCTTAATTCTCATGACCTTTTTGATTGATAAGGCATTGATATTACAAGGAGAAATTTGATGCTGATCACTCTTAGGGCTTAAAGGGTAACTTTGTTTTTCTGTGAGCAAGTGGAACCATTATTTTTGAAATACCACTTTCCTGAGCCACAATCGCCAAATAAACACTTTCAGAACTTAACTGTAGGGAAACAACAGCCCTTGTAGAACATTGTGTAATTTGACATCATATGTATTATTACTGAATCTCAATTTACAGTATGTCATCTTTACTTTCAGTCACACACTTTCCAAATGGCCAAATTGAACATGTGGACCATTTCATTCGTCAGTTGACAATGATGAGGGACGGTAATCCAAATGCTTTCACCAGACAAGTACATTTTGCCAATGGTTTTCCTCCAAAAGGCTTTGTACAAGATGCTTCTCCATATGGTGGGTCACCTTATACTTCCCCAAGGGGGCATTATGTAAGCTTGGTAAGTAACTGCTGGACTTTCGAAATTCATTGGTTTATACACATTTGATTGATACAGTGGAACCTCTAATTTGGGATCCCCCGATACTCTTTCACTCCCAGAGTCAATTATGTGTAGTGTAGTTCTAACTTTTGAGTCTGTTGACGAAATCTTATGGTGTGACCATTCAAACGAAACCTCTTCAGCAGTACTTTTGCATGGTACCATTTGTTTTTCAATATTTTACAAAATGAAATTTGGGATTTTTCTTGAATTTTGATATTTTACACTCTTGGGAGTTAAAGGGTTAAGGGGCACCTCCATTAAGGGGACACTCCTTCCTGGTCCCATCCTGCAAAATGCTCATATAATTATCACCTCAATAAAAGGCACCCCTATTAAGGGGACACTTCGCCTGTCCCTGATGGTGCCCCATTAATGGAGGTTCTACAGTTGTAACTTTCGGTAGCCAGTATAACACTCCTTCCTGGTCCTAGCCTGGTCCCGGCCTGCAAAATGCTCATATAATTATCACCTCAATAAAAGGCACCCCTATTAAGCAGATTAAGGGGACACTTCTCCTGGCCCTGATGGTGCCCCATTAATGGAGGTTCTACAGTTGTAACTTTTGGTAGCCAGTATAAAATGTTTCTAAGATTGGAACATGTGACCTACAATGTACATGTAAGCAACTAAAGAGTAATAAGTCATCAGTTAGCTTCACTAATGAGTCAAGACTATTCACCATTATTTTTTTTTCTACTGTGCCTCTCGGTCCCTACCATTGTGTTGTTATTCCTTCAACAAGGTTATATAAAGTTATTTCACTGCTGGCCGGAACAATCCGAATGATGATTGGTAATTTTTTTTCAAGTCTTAAAACCCTTTCATTCCCAGAGTCAATAATGGAGACATGTAGTGTAGTTCTAACTTTTGAGTCTGTCAATGAAATACTATTGTGTCACCGTGTGACCATTGAAATGAAACCTCTTCGCCAGTACTTTTGTATGGTACCATTCGTTTTTCGATATTTTACAAAAATTATGAAATTTAGGATTCTATATGACTTTTAATCTTTGGCACTCTTAGGAGCTAAAGGGTTAAGCCTGTGACACACAGGCAATTTTGATATTGATTCATAGGCAAATTTCCTGTCAATATATATTTTAAATGACTGAAATTGATTCGCAGGCAAATTTCCCGATATATTTTTGACATGACTACATTTGTAAAATTCAGTCCAGTGTGATGCTCCTGCTCCAGGTCATATTGCACATGTATTACATGACATATTCTTTGATGATTTTATAGGATGAAATATCTCCCAGAGTGGGAAGAACACATCGGACAATACCACCCCTTGCTAAGGGGCGTGGTCAGTTCTGTAGCATGAAAGACAGATCGGAAGACGACAGATATGTAAGTTTGAATTAATCTTGATGATAAAAATACTTTAAAATATGTATATAGTACAAATATTCATAGAGTGAAGTCAGAAAAGAAGGTTGGTCACCTATGTGTTAGCTCATGAAAAGTTTTTTCATGCTTATCTGCAGAGGAGAAGACCAGACCCCTTCAAATTACCTAAGGCTGCAGAGAAAACAGGATTTTCTGCCTCACAAATTAAGGTTTGTAAATATAAAACATGAAGTATACAGAGCATAAAGCCTTGATTCATGCTTGCAGACATTTTCTAAACCTTGAAAGTAGTATACAGTGTCCAAGCTGGACACTTTCAGGACCAGCTTTAACTGTCCACCTTATAGAGAGTGTAGTGTATGTAGTTGCAGATGATAAGCGAAATTTGGCCAGAACCAGCCAAATACAGGGGTGCCCATAGATACTCTACAGCAAGCTTGCCACTGGAACTAGACCTGCAGGAAGGTCTATCCTTCATTTCAAAGACGTTTGTAAACGTGATTTAATTGAAGGCGAGCAATATCAACCCAGCAGGTTGGGAAGCTGTAGCTGCAGACCACAGTCTCTGGAGGCTTGCTGTTGAGGCAGGCACTCAGGTGTGCGAGAAGAGGAGAGAGAAGCAGTGGGATTTTTTTTTTAATATAAGTAATACTTTATTTACCAAAAACACAACATTACATTTACATTTCTTCAGCAAAAAGTGGTATAACCTATGAACAAGAAAAAAAACACTATTTACAAATTTCAACTAACAAGAAAAAACAATAAAAAAATTAATAAATATAAATAAAAAATTTAAAATTAAAAAAAAAATTAAAAAACTATAGGAGGAGAAGTGGGATGAGAGGAGAGCCAATGACGGAATTCATCTGCATCAACTGCAACAGAGCCTGCCGATCCAGATCAGACTGTACAGTCACAGCAGGCGCTGCAACCCAACCATAGACTAAACCTTGGTGCTGACTCCTTTGTCTCCCGAGACAGACGGATACCAACAATTACTGGTTGTTAACACGTATAAATTACCTGACATGAAAAATTACCTTTAAATTTTATCATCATAATTTGCACTTATTGTGCAGGTTTCCTGTATACTCTGTGCTTGAAATAATTATTAGTTGTGATTTTTACTGAAATTTATTGATATGTGTTACTATCCAACAGCACGCAAAGCCAAGAATGATAAGAATGTGTCGTTCAACTGAACCACCAGCTCCTCCTGCCACTGCTACAGTTTACAATCCGAAGAATTTAGCAAGGTAATTTACAGGCTCAGTGTTATCACAAGCTGCAGGTTTGAGTTCTTAACTTCTTTCTTCTAACGGATCATATTCAGTACCTCCAAAGAGACAATATTTATATTTCTTGGAACTAGCTTGCATGCTCGTGCAGTGGAATATCATTAAAAATATTTGCATGTGAAAAGATTGTCCCATGTGAGCCTCAACTGCAAGCTAGTTCCAGTTCAAAACCAAGATTACAAATATTGTCTATTAGATGGTTTAATTGTTGGATTTTTCTTCCAAAAAGTTGAAACTTAAAATTAGGTCATTTTGTTATGCTCCCTGTCCTGCAATTGCGATTTACCTTACAACCAAATTTGTTGTATCGTGATATGGGAAATGCAAACTTTGAAAGATTTTGTGTGTTATCTGTTTTTTATCTCAGCGGGGGGCACAATTAACACGGAGCGAGTTGAATCTGAGGTGTTATTTTAGTGCGTTGAGATTCCCGCAAGTTTGATTTGGAGAGTTCAATGGCGAGAAATTTTATTCAGAGAGCTGGCAAGAAAGGCTTTTAATCGAAGAAATCGAAGATGGATACAGGAGAGGAATTCAGAAAGTTAATTTTATCCGTCGATTTTTACCTTAGAATTCGTTTCTTCGCTTGTAAATCTGATTTGCATCGGGCATATTAAATCAGCGAGCTCCGCTGGCGTTGGACATTTTATCAGCTTCAAAAGTTTGCATTGAAAAAATTTGACGACTATAGGGATGGGGAAAATCTTCTTTAACTTCTTCCATGGAAAACGCACAAAATCTTTCGAAGTTTGCATTTCACGCATCGTGATACAACAAATTTGGCTGTAATTCATTTCATTGTACGCTATTTTTATTTGACAGTCGGGCTGTGTATTCAACCCCACCCAATAGACCTGTGGATGGTGATCTTGACGATGACATTGTGACACCTTCTGTGGAACTGAAACCTAAAAACAGCAGAATAATATCAATTGTTGAGAAAGAAAGCATTCAAGCTGAGCTTGCAGGGCTTGGAGAGGTCTATCAACGAGTGTGTCGTGTAAGTACGCCAGTCCAATGGCATATCTTATTAAAGGAAATTAAAGCTCCATGAAATTAAGGTGGCTCAACTGGGTTTTTTGGCGACACAGCATCCCAACTTTGATCAGCTGATACTTCACTTTCTCGGAGCTCGGTCAGGCAAGCTGCTTCACACCTTTACTAGAGATGAAATGAACTTTCCAAACAAGTAGATTTGATTGACATCGGTGTTACCATAACAACGATCTCATGACATCATGGTTTTTGCATATTAGTAATTTTCTCAACATCTAGGCCTAAACTTTTAAAACAACTGTTTGCCGCTTAAAAGTCTAGATGTTGGTCTTGTAGACTGCAAAGTTTAAAAAATACTATGAGAGCATTTTCCAATAAAATTAGGTTGAATATTTTCCATAAAAAAATTTAAAGATTTGCATTCTTTCTGTTGATTCATCAATGCCAATTGAAATTAACGTGGAAGATATTCAACCCAATTTTATTTGAAAATGCTCTCAGAATTTATTCAATTTTTGCAGTCTTGAAGACTTAGATCTATGACTATAAGTGGCATACAGTCGTTTTAAAAGTTTACGTCTGATGTTGAAGAAATTACTTATATGCAAAAACCATGATGTCATCAGATCGTTGTTATGGTAACACCAATGTGAATCAAATCTACTTTTTTGGAAAGTTCATTTCATCTCTAGTAAATGTGTGAAGCAGCTTGCCTGACCGAGCTCAGACAGCGAAGTACATGTATCAGCGAAGTACATGTATCAGCGAAGTACATGTATCATTCAAAAACAAAACCCGAAAGCAACTCAAGCAACTGTGCAATTAATATCAGGGCCTCTGATATTACGCGATAAAAATGGAAATTATGCGATTTTTTTGTGGCAAATTATACGATAAGCAAGGACTATTATGCGGAAAATTATGCAAATTATGCGATTTTTTCTGGAACTTTTTTATGCATGTTTTACTAGGTTTCAGAAAAAGAAAACAAAAATACCTGTTTTATATAAAACAGTGCTCACTATCTTTGTGGGACATTTTGAAGCTTTCAGCTATGAAGGAACATGCATCCATAATGAACGACAGAATCCAAGAAAAGAGTCGTAAACGAGCAGCCATCTTGGTTAACCTTAGTAACCAAGCTAAATAAAACATGTGCTCAAGAAATTTACGCGGTTACCAAGCTTGTTGTGGCGAAGAACAAACGCAGTTTCGATCGAAAGTGGTGGTTTGTTTATTTAATACAGGATAATTCAATAGAAAAATAACAAATTTTAGCTTAAGTTTCTTAGCTAAAGCGATAGTGTATCGTGTAGTTTGTTCACATTACGCGATTTTGCGTGATTTTTTATGAATTATGCGATTTTTCGTGAATGATGCGATCAGATGCAATTTGAGGCCGATTATGCGAAATCGCACCATTGCGTAAATATATCAGAGGCCCTGTAATATTCATGAGGACAATATTCCACTTTTTTCATTTTTTTTTTGTCATTTATTTCGCAAAATAATTTTAGTTTAGGCATCCATGGCACAATGCAAACGTAAATTTCACACTGATTATTTTTCAAATTGTGGAAATCTTACAATGCCATGCTCTGGAATAGATCCTCGACAATGATATATAGGTGCATCATAAGGGCATCAAAAGATTATCTTCTGTTATAAGACTAATATGGTTTTTGACTTTGAAAGGGAAACATTGAATCTCTGTACAGTCTGCTGTACCCAAGTCGGAGAGACACTAAAAGAGGGCCAGTGCAGTATATAAACACTTCGGCACCAGTACAGCTCAGGTAATCGTTGTTGTTATTGTTTACAGGGGGTTGCATAATCTGGATGGAGGTAATTAGTTGCTTTTGAAGGCCTGACAAGCTAGGTTGTATACTCGGGTTCATATATCACATGTGTCCTGCATCCTGTTGGGATCTCAGATACTACCGAAATCACTAAACTGTTAGCACCCTCTAAAAAAAGATTGAGCACATTTGAATTTTGGGCTTGCTCATGTGACCATTTGGAGTGCCCAAATTGGTCACGTGATATTCTGTTTCTTTTGTTTCTGTTTCTGAACAGTTCTAAACCCGGCAATCCGCCAAAATGTCACGTGACCAATTTGGGCGCCCCAAGTGGTCATGTGAGCAAGCCCAAAATTCAAATACGATCAATCGTTGTATGCGGGGTGCTAACAGTTTAGTGATTTCGGTAGTATTTCTCTTTGTCCCACGCTTGTGACATGATGAACATAACATCTTTCTCATTTCATTACCAAGCTTAACATTAATCATCTTTCTTTATTTGTCATCTTACATGACCCTATGGCCTAGCTCTCCATGAGGGAGTGTGTAGAAGGTCCTAGGTTCGATTCCTGTTGGGCGCTCAGATCACGTTTTGTCCCACGCTTGTCCCACACTTTCCCAATAACTAAAGATTTATGACAATGCTTTCAAAATTGATCGATAGATGAAAGCATTTGATGACAAAGTCTTTAAAGTCATTGAAGACCCTATAGCTTTTGTTTGCCTGTCTTTTTTTAGAATGGTATCTGTAAAATTAATTGATACCCACTTCAGGCCTTGCTTTTGTCCTCATACGCTGAGCTCACCCCCCCCCCCCCCCCCCCCAAGCTGGAACTGATACCCACCCCAGGCCTTGATTTCATTCTCATTCTCAGATTCCCCCCTCCCCCTCCGCTGGCATTGAATACACTAATTTCATCTGTGAATACTACTAAGTTTTGTCAGTATGTAATAAAAAGTCATATTGCCATGCATGACTTATCTTTTTTCTCAACTTATTTTAAAGAGCTCCAAAGATTGCCCACCACCAGAAAAAACCCACTAAAGTGAAAGAAGTTGCTATGTCATCAGTTGGTTCAGATGATGCAGAAATCACAAACAAAGATGAAACTGGTCCATTATCCTTTTCTGGCTCAGAACATGATACCAAACATGAGTAAGTTTAATTTATTGTTTACCAGTCATTTTGCTACAAAATCCCTTGTAACATTTCCTTTGCAAATTTTTGTTAAAGCCCTGATCAAACGTAGAGGCAAGTCAATGGAAGTTTTGAAAATACCTTAACTTGCTTTAACAGATTTGCATTCATAGGCCAAGTGAACTTGCAGGTAGATGCAAGTTTTGGAAATGTCTACTTGTTTACAGATTTGTGTTTATAGGCCAAGTGAATTTGCAAGTAGATGCAAGTTTTGGAAATGCCTACTAGTACTATACCTTGTTTACAGATTTGCATTTATATGCCAAGTGAACTTGCAAGTAGATGCAAGTTTTGGAAATATCTACTTGCTTACATCTTTGTGTTTATAGGCCAAGTGAATTCACAAGTAGATGTAAGTTTTGGAAATGCCTACATACTTACAGATTTGCTTTATAGGCTAAGTAAACTAGCAAGTAGATGCAAGTTTCAGAAATGCCTGTAGATTTGCTTTGTGCATATTTGCGTTTATAATTCAACACATTGATACACTGCCCAAATATGGTAAAAAAGTTATCGATATACGCCAAGTCAGTGAACTCACAAGTAGATGCATGTTGCTAGCTTGTTACTAACAATTCAGAAAACAATTTGCATCAACGCGCAAAATATATGTTGTAGGTTGAAATGAAATTCAGGTTAAAAAGATTTCAACCTAGCTTGATTTTGAATTACCTTTGTTTCTGATTTATGATAATGAATCAAAGACAAAAGAAATTCAAAATCAAACTAGGTTGATATCATTTTAACCTGAATTTCATTTCAACCTACAACATATACGAGACTAAAAAATGCGAAAACTACTCTAAAAAGGAGGAAAGACTGCTCTAACCTGGGTGTTTTCTTTTTTTTCTAGGAATGGCACACGACCCATGTTGATCCCCCTTCCATACATCAGATCAGATATCAGAGGAACAACACCGACGAAACAACAAAAGCCAATTTACAATGTACCTTACATTTATAATAACAGAGCTAACAAAGCCGCCACGCGGTATTCTCACGCTCTGAACAACACCTCGCCTTCAGTAATAAACTTCAATCCTATGAACATCCCAGGTCTTAGTCGACCAGGAACCAAGAATGGCATGCCTGTTGGATCTAAGACTACTTCACTGAATAAAACAGCCAGTGTGACTGTTCCTAGTTCTTCAGTACCCATGTCCATTCTTGCCCCATTTTTTAGCTCTCCTGGGCCCTTCAAAGGTACCACGCCCAATCAGACACCGGCGCAGTTTGATGGTAAGAGTGATGACATAGGACTTTCAGAAGCTGATGCTGAAGAAAAGCTAGGCAAATTGGACGTTGAAAGCATAGATTCTGAAGTGGATCTTACAGCTCAGCTCGTAGCTGAAGACTCAGCTGTCGATAGCAATGTTCTGTTAGGAAATCCTGCCAGCAACAAAACAGAAGCAGAAATGGTTTTAGATGTGAATGAGAAAAGCAGTAATGAAAACTGCGATGAAGAAATTGTAGCAAAAGGAATTCGTTTAAGTCTCACGAATGTTGGAGGGCTACGTGGGGGTTTGGAGATTTACGATTACAATAAACGAGGTATGAAGTTTTTGCATGAATTCTAGTCTATTAGTTATTCTTGCACCAGAGGGGAGGGGGGGGGGGAGGGGGGGGGGGGGGAGGGGGGTGACACCAAAATAAAATGGACGGGTGTAGTCGTAGAAAATTTTGAAATGAACCCCTAAAAAGTACCAGTCACCTGTTTTGTGGGTGTGACTCTCATTAATTCTCACCCGAGGTACCAATTCTTTATTTGAAGTTGTTTCTGTCAGAATGTATTTTTGTGGATTAAGTAAATAATATACATGAAAAAATTACTCGATTCTGATTGGCTAAGAGCAGTGCAGTTCAAGTGTAACACCAGTGCAAAACGTGTAACACCGGTGCAAAAAGTGTAATACCAGTGCAAATTACAAATCAAAAAAAAAATTGCCAAAAAAAAAAATTTGCAAAAAAAAAAAAATAATAAAAAATTTCCAAACAAAAATGGATGCAAATTTTTTCATGTATAATTATTAATAAGTAATCATACGGGTTTTCTCGTTCAATTTGGGATTAATTTGCACTTGTGAGTTTTTCAAAAAGCTCAAATTGTACTCGCCGAAGTGGCTTGTGCAATTTTGAGCTTTTTGAAGAACTCACTTGTGCAAATTAATCCCAAATTGAACTCGAAGCCGTATGATTACCTTTACCCTAAACGGTATCAGAATAACTCTCACAGTGATCATTTTCGATTGAAACCCCTTCAATGATTCCAAACCACAAATTTTAACCCCTAAAAGGTCCAACCATCACCCTGTCACTTTTATTTGGGAACCCCCCCCCCCCCCCCCCCCCCCCCCGCACCGCATATTCTTTCAGGTCACTTAGGTGTAAAAGGTGAACGTAAGGTTACTTACAGCCATGCTCCGTCACGCGTGACCAGTAATCTAGAGAATGAAATGAACATTTGAATATTTCTTTGTAACGTCCGAGATTTGAATGAAACCTCGAAGATCTCTGTGGAAAACACTTTGAAAGTCACGAATTAACGGAAAATAACTTCGCTGTACGCATAAAAAAACCTTATATTGTTCGGATATGTAACATTTCAAACAAAATGATATTTTGTTGCTCTTTGTTTCCAAAAATGCGGTAAAATTCTTACGGGAATTCAGAATCTCGGAATGAATTTTCAGAACCGACGCGTAATCTTGAAAACTCCATTCAATTTTCAAAAATACTGGTCACGCATGAAGGAGCATGGCTGTAATAGATTATGTTTAATAACACCTTAATTTAGTGGATTTCGCTCGCTGTATGAAAAATCACTTAATATTAAATAGTCGCTAAATTCAAACATTGCTTAACGGTATTTTAAACATTGCTTAAAAACATCAAAGTTTCATCATAATATCGACCATTACTGAGGGCTTCAGTATCGGGTGGTGGCGTGCTAGAGGGGGGGGGGGGGGGTACTCTGTATATTTGTGGGTAGTGGCGTGCTGGTCAGGACTGTGAAACTCATGACCATGTTCAACTGCATTTTGCAACCGTGTACTCGAATAGACACCAAAAATCCCTACCCTATCCCAGAACTCTTTGTTTTCCAGTAACTCTATCTTCATACCACTGATTAGTTTCCAGCGGTTTCCGTTACTTTCAGGTATTACTTCATGTAGAAAGGTCCGAACATTAACGATAATTTCGGGTAGGTGTTACTTTCGGGGGAAGGGGGGCGGCTACTTTCGGAATTCCTGTACGGTATGAGATTACCATCTCCGCCCCCGGGTGATGTTGAGGAACATCTCTAAAACTACAGTCTCACAAAATAGTCTAAATCTATCAAAAAATTGAAATCATGAACTCAAGAAATCTTCTAATCAAATCACACTGTTACACTGTAACTAGCTTGGCAAGATTACTAATGTGTAATTCGCTGTACCTTTTATGTAGATGTTGAGAGTGAAGAGCAAGCTGCGAAGCTTATTGAGGTACGTTAAGTTGAAAAAGACCGGAAAAGGTTACATCTGCACTAAAATGATTTTAAAGATTTCTTATGTCTCCCAGTTGCAAATGCAGGTGTAAAAGTCATGATGAACTTTCTCGCCACTGTCGCGGCCGACAAGTTCGTTATGATTGGACAATGTATTGTGTGGCTACTGTAACGTAAAAGCTACAGCGGAGGCCCTATGCTCCGGCCGGAATAAAGAGGATTAAGTCTAAGCCTACTGTAACGTAACCAATCAGATAACTGGAAAAGAACGAGGATTTCTTACCGGCAAAGTCAATTTAAAACAAAGTTAGCAAGAGTTTGCAACAAAATGTTAAAGTTATCGGGAACGATTAACATGCATGGATCGAATTCCAATACCGTGAAATGTCGTTTATAAATCCTGGGCTTATACAACTTCGTAAGGGGATTTCGGTGGGCTTGTAAGCGGGGAAGGCTTATCTCCGTTGGGGGCGGGGGACGGTGGGGGCTTATAAGTGGCATAAACAAACTAACATACGTACCTCAGGTTTAAGCGTTGTTTTCAAGACACGAGGGAACAACTCATTAAAAAATTTGCCAATTTTTTCAGGCTGCCATCCATTTCCATCCAGGTCATACAACAGTAATTGTTAACAATACTGGAACATTGTTATTAGGTTTCAATTCATACAATTTTTTTTTCAAAATGGTGACAATTGCCTCTTTCATTTTTGTTTTTCAGGAACTGGAGCACATAGGTGAGCAAAATATCAGAGAGTATGCCGAGCTACTTGATGAACATCAACATATCTTGGATGAGGTCAAGCAAATGGAGGATGAACTTCACAAACCTTCTGAGTAGAGAGCCCTGATTTCTGCAAACAAACCATCGCCTGTTAACTTTTTCACTTCCGAGAGTGCCAAAAGCAAAATTCAACCGAGAAAAATCCCAAATTTCGTTTAGTAAAATATTGATTGGAAAAATAACTGGTACCATGCAAACGTTCTTCCAAAGAGGTTTCATTTGAAAGGTTACGCCATAGGATTTAGTCGATAGACGCAAAAGTTAGAACTACATATTATAGATTACTTCATGGGCAGTGCGCGCTTACGGCATTCACACACGAGTTGGTGATTATCAGAAATCGAACGAGTGAGCGCAGCGAACAAGTGAGATTTCTGATACAAACCAACGAGTGCGTAAATGCCGTACAAAGCACTGCCCATGCTGTAATTTGTTTATTTTATACATTTGTGATTGGACGAAACGCTTTTTTCACATGCGAGAAAGTCGTTTCGCCATTCTGATTGGTTGCCGGAACCCCGAACGGGGTTTTCACACGCCAAATTCAATAGAAAATCTCAATAAGTATGAAATAATTAATATATTTCCACAGTTGCGATTGTTGTATTTATCATCTTTCTGCACTTTGTTGTTGAGAACAGTTGATTGAGAGCAGCAAATTGAGAACTAGCTTAGTTATCTTCCTGAATGACGTGTCAATTGTACAATCACACCCCCGATGGCTGCTTTACATTTGTTGCATAAATTGTAGCTGTGGCTGTTACAGTTATCACCTTTGAGTTTCTGTCTGTCGAGGGCAGCAAGTGGAGAAAAAGCCTAACAAAACACTTGCATAGCGTATCATTTACACAAGCCAAGCCTTCGGCGGCCACATCCCATTGTTGACTTGATGCACAAATCAATGCTTTTATGTAACAGTGATTATTAAAATTGTCATTATTCTGTTTGTTGCTGGGGGCAGCAATTAGAGAAATACAATGACCTCCTGAATGGTGCGTTTGAGCGGTTTTCAGTGAGTGTCGAAAGTAATTTTGCAATTGCTTTGGTTTTGCGTTGCTGCGCTTTGTGCTTGGCTAAAAAATCTCGCGCTACTTTCTCAATGGAGTTCTAATTGGTTCATTGGATTGCCTGCGTCTGTTTTGATTGGTCAGAGAAGAACCTTTGGGTGTGGTTTTACTGCACTCCATTGAAAACCGCTCTCTATATAACGACTGTTTATTATGCCGTACAAGCTGGTCTTAACTTGATTACGAGGTTGCTATTAATATTTTCGTTTTTATGTAATATTGAAAACAAAACTCGGAAGTAAAAACAGGAAAATTAAAACAAAAATTTGTTATCTATTTTCTTCGTGTAAGTTTATAATGAATTTATTGGAAAATATAAGCTTACTTAATATATTCTAGTAAATTCGCGTGTGTATTCATATTATGTGTAAGTAATCTGATTTGTATCAACTGCTAATATGCTAAGAACACGGTTTTTTTACTGGGCAACCGTAATACGGAAGTGTTCAAAAATATTTTTAAAGAAACGTCGTGTACAACAACATCAATATTTTGTAAAATAAACATAATTTATTTGCAAAAGCTTTGTTGTTCCAGTTTTTATTTGCCAACATGTAATCATCTTTAGTTTTGAAAGAGTAGATTGAAAACTTCGATTTATTTTATTATTATTTTTTATTTATACTTTTTTAATGTTTTGTTCAGTTAATGAAAGCGCGCGGCCATAACATAAAGGACTGAAGCGAGTGTAGATGCGCAGGGTGGGGCTGGGGAGAGACTCAAATAAATAAAAGCCCCGGATTTCGCAGTCAGGAGCAGTCGTCGCTTCACTGGATGGAAAGAATAGCCAGTCTGGGACGATACGCGTAGCTTCCCTCCTTTTGTTTTGACAGCAAAATGAAACATTCAGGTTAGAAACTCGAGGAGGTCGAGGGGCATAGTTATTTACTTTTAAAATTCCTACATGTAGAAGACGCGCGTAGTATGGATCCACGAGGATTAAATTCTCGTTGCACCAACCCACGCTATTCACGGCTGATCCACAATCATGAAGGAACATGATAAAAATTATTGCAGTCAATTTTAAGGAACTAACAATTTACACTAGCTTCTTCAATTAACTTCAGTCTGAATCTGAGAATCAAAATGGCTGTGTCAAAATTTGAAATAATTGATATATCTGAGCTGCGGAAGAAACGCGAGTTTCGTGGGGGGGGGGGGGGGGGGAAGGGGGAGGGCTATGATATCACTTCACCTTTATTTTTTATTTTTAAATAAAGATGAAGTGATATCATAGTCCACCCCCCCCCCCCCTTCCCCCTCCCCCTCTCCCTCGCAGAAGATTATAGACCTAATAAACTTGAGATCGTTCCAACAAGGCTTTCACAAAATGCGAATAAATCGGTAAACTTGGCCCCTTCCTTCTCCTGCGCGTTTTGTTCTACGGGCCGCTACACCCTGCGTCTCACTACATATGGCGGGCTCAACGGTTAAGGCTCATCGACCGAGTGAAAATTTTTACGTTTTTCCCCGTATATTTAACAAATTGACGTCAGTTGTTTATGCGTCTTTCCTCTTATTGATGATAAAATTCGTCATAACATTGTCAAAGTGAAATGTGATTAGCTAAAAAAAATTAACGGGATGACATCTTGCATAAATTAAAATTTTATGTGTGTACTCTTACTGATGATAAAAATTGACCAATCAGCATGCGAGAATAATTTCAGTTATTGTAAAAACTAATATCAGAAACCCATAAGTTATGGGTTTCTGCTAATATACAGCTATTTCAATTAACGTTGTCGGATGAAAGCTTAAAGCCAAGACCGCAAGATAGTATGGGTTAGGGTTAAAGCCATTGCATAAAAATCCCATACAACCTTGCGGTCTTGGCTTTTCGCCTTTTTCATCCGACAACGTTAATTGAAATAGCTGTATATAGATAGGCTGAGCCTAAGAGCGAAGCTCTCTTAACAGAAAGCCAATGATAAGCTTAACTAATTTGAAAGGTCGGAAGCACAAGAATTAAGATTGACGAGATTGACATTTAGCCGGACCGTACAAAAGTTCACAAAAACAACTTTTTCTCGGTTTGGAATAACTAGTATGACTTATTTCCGAATAAATTCCACCTGTTGCGTATCAAAAATTGCCTGAGAAACTGATTTGGAAAGCGAAATTGCAAAAAAATACACAAACATATTTGCATAAGGCGACGCGAGTGAAGTTTAGAACTATAAAATCCAAGTCTTGTTTTGTTTACATAAAACCGCTTTTCAACCTATGTAATGAATGAACAAACACATAAAAAATGGAGAACAAAATCTTCTTTTGAAAAATTTTATTCAAATATCTATTAGTTTATGTTTAAAAGCAAAACACGTTCCATTTATAGCGCATCAAGGCAGAGCTGTCCTCGATGAAATCCAAGATAACAACAAACAGAACTGAATATAAACATGTCTCCAAAACTAACGAGAACACAAAGGAAAGGTCAATCCAAAATTGATATCAACATAAATTCCAATCCGCGAAAAATGTGATTTATTTTACCTTTGAGTCACTCGACTTAGTTCACCAAAGGAAATTAACATAATGTCTGTATTGATAATGGCGTCATGACGACCCCGAAACGTTCAAAACTATTTGCGTGACATTATATATTCAGACATTATGTTAATTTCCTTTGGTGAACTATTTCTGACATTGACTCTATAATAATTTTTATCACTTCGAACTTGATAATGGCGTCATGACGACCCCGAAACGTTCAAAACTATTTGCGTGACATTATATATTCAGACATTATGTTAATTTCCTTTGGTGAACTATTTCTGACATTGACTCTATAATAATTTTTATCACTTCGAACTTGATAATGGCGTCATGACGACCCCGAAACGTTCAAAACTATTTGCGTGACATTATATATTCAGACATTATGTTAATTTCCTTTGGTGAACTATTTCTGACATTGACTCTATAATAATTTTTATCACTTCGAACTTGATAATGGCGTCATGACGACCCCGAAACGTTCAAAACTATTTGCGTGACATTATATATTCAGACATTATGTTAATTTCCTTTGGTGAACTATTTCTGACATTGACTCTATAATAATTTTTATCACTTCGAACTTGATAATGGCGTCATGACGACCCCGAAACGTTCAAAACTATTTGCGTGACATTATATATTCAGACATTATGTTAATTTCCTTTGGTGAACTAGTCACTCGACTGCTTGGAAATTTGTTAAAACTCCGCTTCCTCGGTTCTGAAATATTGCTCGCATTGATAAAAACGTATGAAGTTCCTCGAAGCAAGATTTTATCCCTGAAAGCTCTTCTTTTTCCACTACAGCGGCTTCTGAGTATCCCTTCATTAGTATATATCCCTGTCTTGAGTAACAAACCGCGAAGAAATCAGGGAAATAACGACTGTTAGTGTAAATCCGCTAAACAAAACAAAACACCAAAGCTAAGTGTTTACCTTTGTTGCCGAGCTGACCTGACATTTGTAGCCGCGCGAAAAACAAAGCCTCACTTTGGTTTCAAAATTGCTAAGAACCCGGATGTCGTGTACGGACGTTCGCTCGGACACACCTGTAACAGACGCTGCCCGCGAAACATTCCGCTAGCCATGACCATGAAAAATGACAGGCATAGGTAATATGAGTATGGGGCTCCGCATCCGGAAAGCACTTGAAGGGATAGATGAGAGGGCCCAAGACTCCTTATTGAGACTAATATAACGTAATGTCGACACTTTCAATAAATTTTTAAGTGTAAAAAAGAAAATCTAAAATCCCCACTCAGGATTAAACCTGTAACCTCAGCTAGGCTTTGGCTTACATAGCTTACCGTACCACTGTACCACCTAGCTTCTCAGGTTGCTTAATCCTAAATTTAACTATATAAACTGCTACCCCTTACTGTAACTGAAAGCTAACCAGTTACTCCGTAATATAAGTCTCAATAAGGTGTCCCATTTTACTCTTGGGCCCTCTCATCTATCCCTTCAAGTGTCCTCCCCGCAGTCCGAAGCGGGCCTTCGGCCCGCGAGAACTCCGCTATAACTCGTTCAACGCTTGCAGGGGCGTGTTCACGAGTTAAAAATGGCTTTCCCAGCTTACAAATTATTCGTGGCAAAACCTAAAGCGAAATTAAAAAAAAAAAGCAGTAAGCATAAAAGGCAATTTGTAATGACCATTTTGTATTTATCTGCTCTCAAGTTTGCGCTAGGAATATTTAGCATTTTGTAAATGAATTATAAGTGGTTTAATAGTTTCTGAAGAAACCGCTATAGTGGCGCTGTGTCGACGAGGGAGTGAAACACTACAATTTTGTTATATCAACAGAGTTGATAAGGCAAATTGGCCAATTTAAATACCTTATCAACTCATTTGATAAAACACAATTAATATGTAAACGTCCTAACGTTTTCAATACCTCGTCGTAGCAACGGCGGTGGTACCCTGGATACCAGAGGTATTCTCGCGGCGAGCTTCGTGACTTGCCAGCCGAAGGCCGGTCAACGAGTGGCGAAGCTGCGAGAAAAGCCGTTTTTCGCGCGGGTCACAATAGAGACATAGACCGACACCGGAAACCGCGCAAGAAAAGCCTTTGGCACCCAGGGTACGGCGGTGGTCAGGGGAAAGTTAGGATTTAACAGACGCCACGAAACTTAATATTCATGTAAATTTTAGCGTCCTTTTTTATCGCTTCATTATGTCATATGTAGTTTCATATCCTTCGCTTGTTTTAAATTTAAATTTGTAACGTTTTTCTTTTAGTACGGTTATACCCTGATGAAGAACGGCCGTGCCGTTCGAAATTAATCGGTTAAAAAGATATTCCTTCCCCCCGGGGGGGGGGGGTACTCAACAAAGTTTTGTACGGGGATGCTCCGCCCCAAGGTCCAAACCCTTACCCTTTCATATACCGTTTTTGACAGAAAAGGTACCCCTTTCATATACCTTTAATTGAAAATGGCGCCTCCTTCATATACCTTTCATTGAAAATAGTACCCCTTTCATATAGCCTTTACGTGCGTCTGTTTGATATATTTGGAATTAAAGGCGCTTTTTATAATACTTAGATGGCGGTTTTCCCTACTTTTTTTATTCTTCAACTCGTGTTTACGCTGCCTTTTCCTGATTCTTCGTGAAATCCCTACCCTTTCATATACTTCAACTCATGAAATCCCTACCCTTTCGTATACCTCCAGCCTCAAAAAGGTACCCCTTTCGGGCGGAGCATCCCCGTATAGCCCATTATAGGGAGTACCCCCCAGGATTACTTTACGATCAGCCTTTCATTTCACTTGTTTCTAATTAATTTCTGGCGCTGATGAGATCCTTCCCAGGAATCCAGTATTTCGAATATGTCGAGTGGTCCTTTCATTTAGTTTATATTGAAAGTAAGAGTGATAAAATGACCAATAACTTAGGCCAGCATTGCTCTCACAGGCTTGGGATAAACTACATTCAAAACAGCAAACTTGGGGTTGGTAAGTTTACTGTTCGGCTTCATTTCTATTCATTCATTCACCTGGGTTGTGGGCGGCACGGTGGTCTAGTGGTTAGCGCGTCGGACTTTCAACCTGAAGGTCGGTGGTTCGAGCCTGGTCTCTGCCGTCGTGTTGTTTCCTTAGACAAGAAACTTTACTCCACACTGTCTCTCTCCACCCAGGTGTATAAATGGGTACCGGCGACAAAATGCTGGGGGTAACCCTGCGATGCAGCATCCCATCCAGGGGGGAGTAGCAATATTCCTAGTTGCTTCATGCTACGGAAACCGGGTTAAGCTCCGGCCGTGTGGGCCATCGTGGCCCGAGTGCGACTTTACCTATTCACCTGGGTTGAGTGAGACAACGTGAAATAAAGTGTCTTGTCTAAGGACAGAACAAATGGACAATGTGCTCATTTATATCTCTTCAAGGAAACAACAGAAAGACTATGTACCAAGTTATACACCTAGATAGGGAGAGACAATGTGGAGGGACGTATCTTGTCTAAGGACACAACACAAGGGTCATGTACCAAGTTATTCACCTGAGTGGAGAGAGACAACGTGAAATAAAGTGTCTTGTCTAAGGACAGAACAAATGGACAATGTGCTCATTTATACCCCTTCATTTGGCCATCTCTAAGGATAGAACAAAAGGACAATGAGTACCCATTTATACCTCTCCATTTAACCACCTCTAGGATCCTTCGCTATTTTTTCTCTACTAGAAGCCCGTCTGGGTGACGCAAAGCTGGAAAAGCCCGCGGCAAGCGCTTAAATACTAGACTTTCCAATTTCCTTCCCATTGCCAATGAGATCAATAGTCCCTCCCCACCCCTCCACCCCCGTAAGTTTTATATGGGAATTCCTTCATCACCTAATAAGACTTAACGTCCGTTAAAAAAAAAAATATATTAGTTTCCACTGACTTTTAACTTTTTTTATGTTATAAACAGGATATAATATAATACATAATTTTATGCCGTTATCACTGCCGTTGACTGAGCTGTCGTGGTTGCTAAAGCCCCCTAATTACGTGTCCTGTGGACCCCCGCGCGCCTCCACAGGATGTATACAGAGAAGAGCTATTAATTCAAGGAATGTTATAATATCCAGGAAGTTTCCTTTTCGGTGTCTGACGTATTCTAGACATCTTTGACGCAGAAAGGAACCTGAGGGTGATTTCTGTACACAAGAGAGATTATCGAGTCTTTGTTTTTAACCAAAACAACTTCAAAGTATTTTATGTTTTAATAAACAAGGTGGACGGTTTTCTTTTTCGAATAAATTTAGCGATCTATCAGTATAGCGTCATCTTATAACGGTGATATTTTTTCTGCCTGTCACGAAATCAAATTTGATAAACTGTAATCCACTTCCATCCTAGATTGCAATCCTCTCGACAACTGCCTCGATCTGTCAAGTTTGCTTTAAAGAATCGTTTTATAATGGCAATTGGCGATATAACCTGGATTAAGTAAGCGAAATTTTGTTATTCCGGTCCCTTAATAAATAAATATTTTTTCATATATCATAGCCTTATGCCACCATTTTGAGTGTTACTTTAAAAACCTAAAAGACAAGACGAAACCCCAAAATAATGGTCCAGTTTTATTTAAAATTATATTTTAATAGACAAGTGCTCTAATTAAAAAAGAGTAAAAATAAGCGTCTTGGGCTGCAGATGGCCAGGATAGAAATGAATTCCATCTTGGACAAATTGGGCTAATTTTTTCAAGTTTATCGCTTGTGTCTTGGAAAACTCGCTTAAACTCTGATTATGGTTTATTCTCTCTTCGAAAACTCACTTGATATCTTCGCCTTCGTGTTCATTCATAAGTATTTTGTGTCTGACGAAAGTATTTAGACGTCAATTTAGTTTTAATTTGGGCAGTTTTGATTCAAAAACGTCAAAAGTCCCGTGACGTAGCTCTTTTAAGACGATTAAAACGTTACGATGAATGGCAAGTCCTTGGCTTAACAAATGGTTTCCTGGGAGATGGAGGAAATTCAACAAATAAACGACAAATACATGCAACAAATTTGCAGTGCGCGATCACGTGACCGCGATGTTTTAATTAAATTCTGCAAGGACAAATACGTCGTCCCGATTTCTTTCACCACGAAGAACCGTGACAAATATTAGCTTTTGAGGGGACAGGCCCATTTATTCATCTAACACAAATTCGAATTGTAAACAAAAATTTAGAAGAGACATAATTAGCACGTGAAATGAAAAAAATGTGTAAAATTTGACGCTGTTTGTAGAATGATTTTTCCCGACGTTTCGGCAATGCTGCCTTCTTCAGGGTACAAAACTAAAGAAGAAGAAGAAGAAGAAGGCAGAAGAAGAAGAAGGCAGAAGAAGAAGAAGGCAGATGAAGAAGAAGGCAGAAGAAGAAGAAGGCAGAAGAAGAAGAAGGCAGCATTGCCGAAACGTCGGGAAAAATCATTCTACAAACAGCGTCAAATTTTACACATTTTTTTCATTTCATCATTCAGTATAACGCTGCGCAGGTAATTTAAATATTTATAATTCTTGGTTTTCACATGACGTCATAAAAATTACAAAATCGAAAGTATACGTCCTACAAAGCTGTTTCTAACATGGTATGTGGATACAAGTGTTATAATCTTTCACAAAAAGTTTCAGGTTTTAACGATGTTTTTCTTCCGATTTACAAGGGTTTTAAATGTGTCACGCAATGCGTCACGCTATTTCAGATAAGCCGCGAAAATAAACAAAATTTAATCAGCTGAAAGTTATTGTTTGCATTATAAGTACTTATAAGCCGAGTTAATTGAGCTTATAGCAAATACAATATTTTTGGATGTGATTTTTGGTGTAATTAAGACTTTGAATTTTTGGCCGCCATCTTTGTGCCCCTGAGTGGGGCACAAAGATGGCCGCTCCATACATTTCTTACTAAAAATATCTAATACTCGTTCGCCTATAACTCTTGAACGAAATGCTTTTACGCTTCAAAATTTGGCCAAGATGTGTAGTCTTAAACTCTCTACAATTCCATAAACATTTTGGATTCGAAATCTATTTTTTAATGCTTCTGAATTTTGATATGACGTAAGTGAAAGCCAAGAATTAGCACGTGCCTGCGCTGCATGGCCGAGCTGTGCCTCAAATCTATATATAGATTCACTGACGTCATATTCCAAGCCCAAATTCCGAGAGACTTAGTGCGCATGGTCTCAGCTGTTCGGAAGTGAACTGGGCGGCGAGTCGGCGGCGAGTATTTCACACGTTTCCCGAAAGTACAACAAATCAAACTTGAGTTCCTCGTGGCCAGCCATTCATTCTGATTTAACAGTTATCACAGCGTTTGCCTTGAGTATATTTTCACCATGTTTTCGTGGATGAAAAAGAATGACGCCCATAAAAACCCTCAAGTTTTCAACTCGGTCGTGGACGGCTTGAGGCAAATGTATTACAAGACATTGAAACCGCTCGAAGAAGCCTACCTCTTCAATGACTTTCACTCGCCGGTTATGTCTGATCCTGACTTTGTAGCAAAGCCGATGGTTTTGTTAGTTGGCCAGTATTCAACGGGTAAGACAACGTTCATTCGCTATCTGCTAGAGCGAGAATTTCCGGGCTTAAGAATCGGCCCAGAACCAACAACCGACAGTTTCATCGCCGTGATGCATGGAGATAACGAACAACTCGTACCGGGAAATGCCTTGATCGTGGATCCTAAGAAGCCTTTCCGCACTCTTGATACGTTTGGGAATGCCTTTCTGAACAGATTTTGTTGTTCCGAGCTTCCAAGCCCCGTTCTTGAGAGCATAACTATAGTCGACACACCTGGTATTTTGTCGGGAGAGAAGCAAAGTGTTGCAAGAGGATACGATTTCACCGGGATCCTAAAGTGGTTCGCAGAGCGCTGCGATCGGATAATTCTGCTCTTTGACGCGCATAAACTTGACATTTCTGACGAATTTCAGCGGGGAATTGAAGTGCTTCGCGACTATGATGACAAAATCCGAATCGTGCTCAACAAAGCCGACATGGTGACGACACAGCAGCTCATGCGTGTGTATGGTGCGTTGATGTGGTCTTTGGGTAAAGTTATAAACACCCCTGAGGTGGCTCGTGTTTTTATTGGATCTTTCTGGGATCAGCCGCTGCAAATGGATGAAAATCGAAAGCTGTTTGAGTATGAAGCCAACGATCTCTTCAGCGATATCCAAACCCTGCCAAGGAATGCTGCTTTGAGAAAGTTGAATGATTTTATCAAGAGAGCACGCTTAGCTAAGGTTAGTACTTAATTTTTGAATAGTCATTTGATTTATATTAACTGTATTGATACAGATGATTTCTTGGAGATCAGAAGGTCCGCTGAAACTATGCAAATTGTGGGCGTACAAGGAAACACTTTGAATTTAGAAGTGTAGAAGTGTAGCAATTTTAGGTGAGTGACACATGACAAAGTGTACAGTCAAACCTGTATTTAAGGCCCGGTTCAAACGTCGATTTTCACATGTGCCGAACCTAATGCAAATGAGAAAAATCTATTGTTCTTGCTCATTTGCATTAGATTCGGCACATGTGAAGTTCGACGTTTGAACTGGGCCTAACTTGTCAACCCTTTAAGAATGGCTCCCTGAGCGCTTAATACAGCTTGACTGTTTTATAAAGGTTTGAATGGCCTGGAGGGAAATCAAGGAAAGAAGACTACGAGGTAGAGGATGACCCATCGCAAAGCAAATTGACCGCAAAGCATTTTATACCTCCCTTTGTGAAGAAATGAAATTACAGTCAAACCTGTATACAGCTCTATTAAGTGGTCACCCTTGGGGAATAGCCAACTGATCACTTAATAGAGGTGACCGCTTTTTGTAAAAGAGGTCAAGTTTACAGTAAATATGGGGAGCTATTTAATTCGGAGGATTTGTTAAGTGACCGCTTAATAGAGGGTGACCGCTTAATATGGTGCCTCTTAATACAGGTTTGACTGTACAGAGTTTACTATCAACAGGACATACACAAATAAAAATGATATATAATAAATGCTGTTTAAATATAGTGGACAAAAATACGGAAGCAAATATTGTAAATTTGAACATAATATGTTAAAAATCAGGAGGCAGACCAGTTGGCTATTTTACAAGCATGGCTGTTGAACTCGGGTCTACCGTGAAACAACTCCAGCTAGTGTTCAGAGCAGCACTTGAACTCGGGACCTCCGGATTTCAAGTCTGGCACCATTACCACTTGACCATGCTGCCTCCTGAAGAATGAGTGAATGTATAAATTAAATGTATACTCCTAATACATGTTATTGGTTCATTGCATAATGAACCAAGGCAAAATTAGTACCGTTTCTATGGAGTCATCGGAGCATAAAGGGGCCAATATCTCGCCCCCAAATTTCACTAGGATGCTGATTTTTGGCAAGCGGGCGTTTTTCGTCATGCCCTTTCCGAATATCTAATCAAATCCCACAACTTCTCAAATTTAGTTTTTGTGATGTCATCACTTCAGTACTCTATTTTCACTAGCCTACGTAGCAGGCGCTTGAAGATAATATGGGCACAAGAAAGAATGGGGTGCGCGTGTGTCTCCCTTACGCACCCCGTTCTTTCTTGTGCCAATATTATTTTCATGCGCCTTCTACGCAAGCTAAATTTTTTTCTAATATTTTAGCCAATATGTTTTTCATGCGCCTTCTACGCAAGCTAAATTTTCACTGCTGAGGCAAAAGACACCAGATCCGATAGTGACCGATAAAATCATGAAATGAATGTTAAATACGTGATCAGCCCGAAGTTACACTCAGATAACAAGCAGCCTATTTTCTTGATACATGTACCATATATTTGAGAAGTCATAACAACAGAGTTCGAGTTATCGGGGTAAATTTGGGTCAAGGGAAACGAAAAATAGTTCAAGTTAGCGGGGGAATTTGTGTTATCCGAGTGACCTATTTTGGTTTTGTTCGCTTTCTGACAGAAAACTCACTCCATTTGAAATTTTTCTGTAGCTGTTCACAGCCAGCCATTCCAAATTTTTCTTTTTCAGCTGTTCATCAGCAAACCTTTCAAAAAAATTCTTTAGCCGTTCAAATGAAATTCGATCTGTTAGCAGATCTCGTTGCCTGACACATGACCAAAATCTACCCTGAAGAAATTGTTCTTTCTTGTTGCACCTTTCTCGATGTAGGTGTCACTATGTACCATCATGGTAAATAAATAAATAAATAAATAAATAAATAAAAGCTTTAATAATGTGTCAATGTATTTAGTTTTCACAACTAATTGGGGACACAAAAATTAAAATTATTTACAAATAAGAAATAATAATGTATATACAATTAAAATATATGATATGTACAAATTATAGAATAAAACAATAGGTATATAAGAGGTAGTCTCTAAGAACTGCAAAGGTTACAGCAGCTATCGTTGTTATTTAAGAATGACGTTAGGTCTTTTTTCCTAATGTTCTTTTTGAAAGATTCAATATTCGAGGAACCTTTCAATTTATTATCTACAAGTAGTTTCGACCATATATAAGGTCCTTGATATCTAAGAGAATGCTTTTCATAGTTAATAGTGTTAAAAGTCGGAATATCAAAATCACTGTAAATCTTAGCAAATAACTAGTGCTTTTCCGCTTAAATAGTTCGTTAACAATACTCAGTGCAAGGCCATATTTTACTTTGTACATTAATATAGCGATATCTTGTAGTGATATCAAGCATGAAACATTTATATTTCTGATTCTAAAAGCACAATACTTGTATTTTGTCTCCCAGCCCATGCATTGCATCTTCTAAAGGTGCAAAGAACACAAATGGTGAAATACTGTGTCTTCTTAAGCAAAATGTTTTCTTTAAATTTTTATGATGTGCCGATTAATTTTGACCTATTTCTTTGCAAGTGAAAGTTCATCAAGTTCTTTTTTATTTGTCTTTTATTCTAAGCATGACCACAGGCATCACTATGTACTGTCACGGTCAAGTATTCATATCTCCGGTTCTATAAGGCGCAAAGATTTGATTCATGATAGTAATTGAACTGAGTGTCAAAGAGAGTGCATTTTGGTCTAAAATCATACACGTGATTTCAAAATCAAACGAGTGCGCAGTGTGAGTTCGATTTGAAATCACAAATATGATTTCAGACTAAACTTGCACTCCATTCAGTTCAATTACCACTTTATTACATCCATTTTGAAATCACACAACACAGGATTTTAGTCAGAACCAATATTTTATTGATCCAGTAGCCAGTAAAAAAAGGGGAACCAGAAATGCTTTCACATCTTATTTTGTATGTAAAACAGAAAGACTTAGACGTCGTGTGTCAAGATGCGAGCGATTTAGAGCAAAGATGTGATTTAGATCATATTAGAAATAATTGTTTTCATCCTTCAAGTAAGAACCTGTTCAGCCTGATTTCTCACTACTCATCCAATATACATGTATAAGAACTATTTCAGCCTGTCACAGAAAATCGTTTTCTTTTTGTGGGTTTTTACTGTATTTCTTTTTTTTTTTTTATCACTTATCCACTACATTTTGAACAGTGAGGTTTGTCTGGGAGGGTTTCAAACTTTGACTGCCCATAATGATTATTAAAGTTATTAACAAATAAATTGTTGTATTTAAAGCAAAATTATTTTACAGCTGTAGTGATTTCAACAGGATGATGTAAAAAAGACCTTCCCATGGTGAATTTGATAACTACATTTTCGTGTATGTAGCTCTACAAATGTACATCCTTTGGCCAAATTTTCAAAAGCTGATTAATACTAAGCTGGGTTTAAAAGTTCCCTCAGGATTTTGTTTTTAGTTTTTGGTTTTCGTAGAAAAATTAAAGTTCCAGTTTTTAGAGTTTTTTGTTTTTCAAAACTGAAGGCAAAAAAATGTTCTACCTTAGTGCAAAGTTGATACTCAAAGGCTTGACAATTTCTTTTGCTTTTCAATTTTGTAGGTTCATGCATACATTATTGCGGAACTGAAAAACCAAATGCCGTCAGTTTTTGGCAAAGAAAAGAAAAAGGAGCAACTGCTAAACAAGCTTTCTGATGTGTACATGAAGATCCAGAAAGATCACAACATCTCCCCTGGGGATTTCCCTCCAGTGTTGAAATTCAAAGAGCAATTGCGCAAGTATGACTTCTCAAAATTCCATCCCTTGAGACCCAAGCTGATTGAATCACTTGATCGTATGCTGGCCAAGGACATCCCACGACTTATGGGAATGATACCTTTGGAGAAGGAGAACGAATATGGTAGTGATCCAGCTGTCCGAGGAGGTGCTTTCGCTGTCAGCCACTCAACCAATAATCCATTTGCTTCTGGGGCCTGCCAGGGTGCTGCTTTTGGTGCTGAGTCAAGTGCGTGGGTCGTGGAAGAATTTAAAGAAGAGTATGACAGGCTGTTTAAAAGCTTGGGCCCGAAGAATGGAAAAATTAGTGGAGCTGTTGCAAAGAGGGAGATGGTTAAGTCAAAACTACAGAATACTGTTCTTGGTAAAATTTGGACCCTGTCAGATATTGATCGTGATGGGCAGTTAGATGAAGATGAGTTTGCTGTGGCAATGTACTTGATTAAGATCAAGCTGGATGATGATGACTTACCTGACGAACTTCCTCCACACTTGATTCCACCATCAAAGGGTTTGTCAAATGGCATTGACAACGACTAACAATGTTTACTAAGACTGTGCCACTAAATGCTGCATATTCAACAAAAACAATCTGAGGTGATTTCTACGCTTGTCACTCAAACTCTGAAGCTCAAAACCTAACCAACAGTTTTGTTTTTCGATGCTGCAAATATCATGGCAGACTTCCAGGAAATAATGATGTTTTACTCAAAATGGTCAAAAGGCCATTGTTATTGGTGGTTTTCAATTCATTTTGTTGTGTTCTGTTTTCAGGGATCCAATGTTTGTGACCCTAATTATGATCGACAGCAGCGCAAAACAAAATCTTAGTTGGGCTTTCATCTTCAAAGTTTGTGTGTTATTGAAAGGCAAAGTAATATAAGGTAAAACATTCAACTCTCCAGGTAATCTATTAAATCATTGTAATAGGGGAAGTTAGAGGTGGCAATCGGGGCTGTCATTAGTAGTCGTTAACTGTCTATTATGGCATGCAAGTGGGTGAAGGTGAGCGGTAACTCAAGGTTTATGGTTCCTTGTGTAGCCGACTACTTCAGAGCTCAATGACAGTCCTGGGTAGTTCATGTTTAATCAATCAAACACCTCTCATCAACTAAGTCTAGCGATATATAAATATTCATTCCTCGAAACAAAGCAAGAAATTGCATATACAGTGCCCGCCCTACAACCAGGTTGTTGCTTTTTGGCCTAAATAAAAGCTGTTCATGCAGTAATTTTCTGTACCATATTTGAAAACCCTGTTGATATGACCACCTATTTAATGTGACCATATTTGTATGGCTCCTGCATGTTCATGTAAACAAGGTTTCACTGCAACCTGTACATGGAATGTCCTTGAAAATTTCATACTTGTATGTTGATTGTTGTTGTGGCTTAATGCTTTCAATCCCAGAGTCATTTATGGAGACATGTAGTGTAGGTCTAACTTTTTAATCAGTTGATGAACTCCTATGGTGAGACCATTCAAATAAAACCTCTTTAGCAGTACTTTTGAATGGTACATGTGCCATTTATTTTTCAATATTTAACAAATTGAAACTTGAGATTTTTCTTAAATTTTGATTTTTGGTACTCTTGGGAGGTAAGTGGTTCTCAAGAAATTTGGTTGCTATGTAGAAGAATGCTGATAACTAGAATCTTCAGGGAAGATACAAAACTATCAATCAAGGTTTAAAAAGGGCATTGTTGCCTATTTTAGTATCACTTTGAATGGTCAATGGCCCAATTTTGTTAACAAGTACTACAGGTGCAATGTAACTATAAATAAGTCGCTTTAGCTACAGATGGTCTGGATGGAAAAGGATTGCAATTTGAAAAAAAAAAAAAAAAATTGGCAAATTCTGTCCAGTTTTTTCCTTGTGTCTTGGAAAAAAAATTGCTTAAATCTGATTATGGTTTGTTTGCTCTTCAAGGAAACACTTGATATTTTTCTGTCGGTTTCCAGAGTGCATTTTGTGTCAAGCAAAGGTACTCAGTCAAATATGTAGTACAGCTGTGAACAAAAAGAGCAAAATTCTTTTGACATTGCCCCCTTAAATTTTATAATGAAATCAAGCAGTGGGAAATTATGTGGTTCAAGTTATCAGGATTCTGTTAAAATAATTATTATAATTTTAGGTGACTTTGCTATAGTTGTCAACTAGAATTAATAACTTTTTACTCAAAATACTGGTCACATAAGCTACTGTGTATGGGTGTACAGATGGTCCAAATTGAACAACATTAGAACATGTTAACTGCTGAAGTAACTGTGATGAAAGAAGTCTAGTTAAGTAAGAATTCAATATTGCCTATGAAATTTGCTTGGTGGTCCTAATGTTTGAGTCTGTGGACTAAATCTTTATGTTCAGTGAGCAGTGATAGTTGCCTGTGGTGCTGTTTGTTATTTAAGGATGTTCTAACCTTTACAACTGGATAACATCCTACAGTGTAACCACTCACATGAAAGCTACTGAGTAGTACCTTACTGAAAGAGAATATTAGAAATAGTTATTTAAAGTAAATGATCAATCAAGATAAAAACAAAAACTTGCAAACAAAGAATGGATTATAAAAAATCCTTCAGAGTCCACTACAAATTTAAAATAAATAGCTTCAACTGTTTTGGCTCACAAATTGGCAAAACAAAAATTGGTGACATATAGATACTCCGCCATGCCTTGTTTTGAATGTGTTTATATAATCATCATGAGAAGTTTTTTTTTACTCTTTCTTCATTGAAAAAGGTGCTTAAAAACCAGCCTCAGCTTCATGAGGTTTTGGGAGCTAAATATTTCTGGTTTTAATATTTAACTTTATAAAGAGTTACATGGATGCTTTATTTCATGTTTTGGATTGCAGATTATACAAAAGAAAAAGATCTCAATATTAAACTTGCCAATTTATTTTGTACGAAACAAAGGTATTGCCATAAAAAGTTTTGTTTATTTTTGCTTTTAGAATTGTAAGACTGTGAGTGATCTGTTTTCTTTCCAAATGATAGTTGAATGAATTTCAAACATAACCTGCTGAATTGTAACTTGTGGAATCGGTTGGTGTAAAAAAAAAACCATCACCCTACAGGCGGTAGGACACCTTATTGAGAATTATATAACGTAAAAACGGATTAACTAGCTAGCTTTCGGTTAAGGTTGGGGTTAGCTTGTCTTATAGTAAAAATTAAAGCAAACCACCCGAGCGGCTCCGTGATGCTCTCGTACTATAGGCTGTCTAACAACTGAGAGACACTAGCTGAAGTGACAGGTTCAATTCTGGGAGGTGACTTTTAGATTTTCCTTTTAACAACTTTACATTAAATAGTTCTCAATAAGCCAGGTATCCCAGCTCCTGTGGGGCAGTGTTAATTTAACATGACCTGTGGGATCATTAACGTGAACAGTCTTGGAGACATGTGTACCAAAAGAATTTTTTAAGACTACGATCAACATCAAAAATGGTTAATGTGTTGTAAATACAGCTATTTCAATTGAGGTTGTCGGATGATAGCTTCATGCGTATGCAACAAGACTGCAGGTTACTTTGGGACTTTTATGAATACGATAAATTACGAAAGCAAATTAAAATGCTTCGTCCATACAGTGAAGGCAAACATTTTAAGGTGCTAACATCCACAAAAACGATGAACTTAAACTAAGACCAATTTACAACTACCCATAGTAACTTGCGGTCTCTGTGGGATCATTAGCGCAAACAGTCTTGGAG
The DNA here is from genome assembly GCA_022457155.1 of Cladopsammia gracilis. Classification (NCBI taxonomy): domain Eukaryota; kingdom Metazoa; phylum Cnidaria; class Anthozoa; order Scleractinia; family Dendrophylliidae; genus Cladopsammia; species Cladopsammia gracilis. The sequence goes on from JAJGOT010000156.1 coordinate 1,294,802, forward strand.
ATATGTCTACCAAAAGAATTTTTAAGACTACGGTCGGCATCAAAAATGGTTAATGAGTTGTAAATACAGCAATTTAGGTTATCGGATGATAGCTTCATGCGTACGCAACGAGACTGCAAGTTACTTTGGGATTTTTATGAATACAATAAATTGACGAAAGCAAATTAAAATGCTTCGTCCATACAGTGAAGGCAAACATTTATGGTGCTAACATCACAAAAACCGTGAACTTAAACCAAGACCAATTTACAACTACCCATAGTAACTTGCGGTCTCGTTGCATATGCTTGAAGCTCTCACCCGACAACCGAAATTGAAATAGCTGTATGTTGTAAACTCCCCCCCCCCTCCTTTTCAATGTTGCACTGCTGGTCAGGAGGGGGAGGGTGGGGTTCTGTCCATGCACCTCAAAATGAAAGAATCTCAACAGCATTGTCGCTGATTTTAAGGGCATTTAACAAGAATTGCTCGTAAAATTATCAGGTGTCAATGTGTTACTTCAGGTGCATTCTGGCTAAAAATGTGCTTGCAACTTGAAGCTTCAGTGTTTGAAACTCGGTAATTTTTAGTTCAACATTTGTGCTGCTCTATCATTTGGGAAATCAAATTTCCACAAGTTTAAAAGTACGAGACCAGTGAAGTCTACTGAGTAAAGAAACAAGTTGGTGTTTCTTGGAGAGAATACAAGCCCTAAAATAATTTAAAATATATATTTTTAGAAATCATCTCGTATAACTTAAGACAATTTTAGTTATTATTCAGAATCTTGTAAATGAACTGAGGGATTTAATCAGGGTTGGTTTTGTTCACTGAACGTAGGGACTTGAAAGTAGCTTTATCCCCAGCCTCATGTATTTTTTTTTTGGCGGTTTGTTTCTGTAAGCAAATAATTACTGTAACAACAATTAATAGCTCATAATAAAACTGTGTTGTTATGGTCCGAGATACTTTGTATTCGATTCATTAATGTATCAGTCAATTCCAAGCGGTATTATTCCCCTTCCCCCCCTCACCCCACATGAGGTTGTCCCCACCTGGGGGAGAATTTGACCACAGTGTTAAAGGGCCGGACATTTGACTGTCCATAACATTAATTTTTGGTGATCATTAACTGAACTGTTCGAATTAAGTAATGATCCGCATAAGAAGGATAGCGCAGAACGGCAATGCATGATGGAATGTCAGCGTTTTTCATTGTTACAACTAGTGATCTCATTGGCCTAGACTCAAAGACCGCTAAAAAGTTAAGGTTCAAGGTGCATTTTGTCTAATCTTTTTAAGGTTTCAAGTAATTTGAGACCCAATCGCGCAACATGCAATTTTTAAAAGATTGTATTTGGAAAACTTCAAAGAAGCAAAAGCACGAACATTACCTAAAATTTATTTGACGCAAATGATTTTCTTTTATTTTCATAATGAAATATAATTATTAACCATCAGCTCCTCCTCTATTGACGATCTCTATTCTTCGAGCATTACTTAAAACCTTCGAAATTGCTTACCTGTTCGTCCAGGAAGGAAGTGAATGGCTAAAAAATCTTGCTCCACTTTCTCAACCAACTGTGTTTGTGTTAACAGATACTGAGAAATAATGGGTCTTACTTCGTGTACCGCACAGATGACGTAAAAGAATAGGAAACATTGTTTTTGGGTAAAAGAATTTTGATGAAGCATTGTTTCCTTTTGTTTTACGTCATTTGTGTCCTCTACACAAAGTAAGAGCCAAAATAATGGTCCCGTTTTGTGATAAATTACCACTCCAGTGCACCAGAACTGTTGGTGAGTGTCACTAGTCAGAGAGGGACTGGGTCTGAAAGAATTGCAAGTTCGCTTACCTTTTTTCGAGTTCTCGCATTTTAGTTTCCAAAATGGGCTAGAACAGAACATAACTTGTTCTTCTTTCAAGAATTAGTTGATTTCTTTCTCTTGGTGTTTTAGCATTACATGTATTTTGTAAATAAGTAAAGGTATTGTAGCATAGTTTAGACCAAAAAAGGTCAAAATACCCTTAACACTTCCCCTTTAAAACTAGCAATAATCAAAGATTAATAAAGTGCGTTCGATTCGTCTTTGAAAGTACCGTAATTCCTCTATTAAGCCCCCCGCCCCCCCCCCCCCCTCCCCTCCCCCTCCCCCCTAAGAGAAAAAACGTTACTAGTAGTTTCCATTGGAAAGTGAAGTGCTGCGCAGGGCTGTCACTAAGGTCCCCCGCGGATTTCCCCTGGCTACTATGAGCGTGACCCCCAACTACTTTCATGGGAAAATAGAAGGAAAATAAAACCAAAAGAACTCCCCAGCTGTTTGATTCCCCGCCTACTAATTGCATTTACCCAGCAACTTGAAATCTTAGTGACATCCCAGGGGCATAGCTACCTGTACGCACGTACGCACGTACGTACCTAAAAAAATCAGAAAAAAAAGATTTGGGGCTTGAGGGTGGGGGAAGGAGGTAGGGGGAGTGTTTGAAAACAGTGATTGTGCGTACCTCTGAAAAAGTCCTGGCTCCGCCCCTGCCGGGATCCCTGGATACGAGTAAAGCTTTTGCAGAAGAAGAGTTGTTTAGGGCTATCTCGTTAATTGCATGTACCTTAGATAGTGAACAGATGAAATACCCTTAACACTTCCCCTTTAAAATAAACGATTACACTTGATCTTGAACTTCCCGCGCTCACGTTTGAACACCAACTACTCATTCACTATCATCAACTGTCATGAACTATCATTCACTTTGAGCCTCTTCAAATTTTGCGTGAAAGTCGATGATAGTTTTTTCTGTTTGACCACGTGCATGATAACCGATGATAATTGATAGTTTGAGGAGAAATTTGTTCAACTGACTGTCATGCAGGGCTTTACTCTTTCACTGGAAAACTTGCTTCAATAATAGCTCCAGAACGTCTTCCACATCTTCACGGACTTATGTTCTTGACTGTAAAATTTACTTTGTCGCTGTTTTTCTTTACCGCAATAGTCAATTTTGCAGTAAAACATTATCTGTACGTGCATGTTAACTTTTAAAACTTACTTTTTCGTCGGCCGCTATATCATAGAATAGATAGAAGCATTTATTTAAAATTATATTCCTTTCAGTAAAAACAGCGTTACTACTATACTTATTTAGTGGCCGTTAATAAAACTGGCATGTTTTTTTTTATCAAAACTCTATACAAAACATAGAGTTGTTTGGAAATTTTGCCTTCGACTGTTATCACAAAGGAATGCGATGTTCGTATTTGAAATGCAAATGATCAGCTATCCATTTTTCCCTGTCATCTTTATTACGAGACAAATGAAGCAAACCGAGGAAAGACGAACCGAACAAGTCATACGAAAATTGCTCATTATGTTTTCCCTAAAAAGGTCAATAACAGTTTTAAGCGAGAGTACGATGGTGAAATCGAAGGATGGACAACCATTTTGTCAGTTTCCAAGTCAAGACTTTTTTCTGGAGCAAAAGTTGGTGAAGGGAAAAAAGTCTCGCGCAACATTCAGGTAAAGTAGACATAAATGTTGTTATATTGGTTTTTTTTTTTCATTTTTTTTTTAATATAGATGTGGTTAAATAATTGGTTAACGATCAGTCAAGAAAAAAGGCATTACCGTATATTGGTTGCCGCCTGCCAGTTGATATTAATATGTTGTCCATTTGAATGCAGCCTCTCATTTGGCCGCTGTTTAATAATTTGTTTACGTTACATGTAAAACGGCGGCGTAAGCGGCGTTAATTTTGGGCTAAAAAAGTGTTATAGTTTCTTGCACGAGATAGTGTTATGTGGAGGGGCATTGAAAGCAACCAAACTCATTTCCAGGGTTTGTCTTCTTCCCGGCTCTGATGGATGGAAGAGAGAGCCTTGGATCGAAGTTGATTCTATTTCCAGCTGTTTTGTAATCGTACGCCCGCGTTCCTTTGTTGTTGGGAAGGCTCGGCTGAAAATCGAGCTACTTCCGAATGCTTTTTTTTGTCGATGATTTACATCTTTAAACCTTTTGCTCGCACTCATACTTTAAAACGATTTGAATTTTTATTACCACTTTCCTATGGCCGGAGCTGCTTATGCTGTACAAGACGGTTCTAACTTTTAAGCCAGTGTTACCATTCAAATAAAGTAGTTTCTGTGGTGCTTAATATTATGCTGCACAAGGTGGTTTTAACTTTTGCACCTCCAGGTGAAATCCTAGTGTGACCATTTAATTGAAAGCTATTGAGCAGTACTTTCCTTTAGTGCTTTCTTAATTAACATCTGCTCAAAATAAATGTAACTTTTTTTTTCCCAGTTCTGAACTCAGGTGGTCTTGGGAGTAAAACGATTTTTAGATCCTTAAAAGGCACATAGAGGATATTACATGGCCGTGCGGAGATACGAAATTTCTCTTCGAGTGTTTAAAAATATAAAGTAGAACAACGTGTCAGAACTAAAAAATGGAAGTACACGGCCTTTAATGTGTAAACGAAATACAAATTCCTTTCTTTTACAATGTAATAAAGGGCTTAAACCTAAAGGGAATTAAAGGGATTAAATCGAGAGTATTTAGATTCCAGTTTGGTTTGTCCGCCATTCTGAAATTGTGTCGAGACTACATTGACAAAGACGCCGCTGCGAAAGGCACGATTTGATCTTTTCACGTGTGAAGATAACATGTTATTCTCACGTGTGAAGATATGATGTTTTCGCGCGAAAGCTCACCTGGTATTTCATTGGTGTTTATATAATAGGTCATGTTACCTTACAGTCCTGTTACACACAAAGATAATCGGGTCACAATGTAAAAATGTAAACAATCTCATTGGAAATTTATTCAAAGCACATTATTGTGCTTAAACACAACAAAAGAAAATACATAATCAGTTACTTAAATTAATAAGCTGTTTGTCATTCATGAATCGTGACAAACGCAACAGTAACGTTTTTGTTTTCTAATTGCTGCAGAGATACACATTTCTCCTGTGTGCGGTGGTTTTACATCGATTTGTCACAAGTTCTCGCATGTTTGCATAGCAATTTGCTAGTTACATAACTGGATTAACAAACAAGTAAAGCGTGTTCTAACCAATCAGAGCAAACAAGTCGGGTTTTTTTTTTTCAACCAATCAGAAAGTAAGCCAAAACCAATCGTATCGAGGATTATGCGCATTTTCCCGCGTTTGGCACCGTTCGCCTGGTTTCCCGCGTTTGGCACCAGGTGCATTCATTTGCATTCAATTCTGATTGGTTCACCGTGTCATTTATGTTTGTTGTGATTGGCCAGATGTCATTACCTCATTCCAGGAAATTTTGGCGACAACTAAACTTGTCGCTTTTGGAAATTTTCGTCATATTAAATTTTCACGAGATTGGAGAATTTCTTCTAATAAATAAGCGACTTTTATCGACCAACAAAACTGCGATGTTGCAAAACAATCCTGTAATAAGATCGTTTGGTTTTGGTCTCACGACAATTATCACAAAACCACTTTATGTGAACTTCTTTGCTTGGGACCTATACTTATAAAATAAACAATCATCCTTTTAGCGCGTCACGCAAACATCGTTTTAAGATAACATGGTGGCTGCGTGACAAGAGTGTATATATGCTAGAAAAAACTCCAAGCTGAAGCATTCATAGAATTTCCCAATCGAATGTAGCACAAGCATTCTCGACCATTAAAAAAAGTTGTCGCGTGGAGTCGGCGCCACATGTTTAGTTCACATTGTGTCGTTGTGTAACAACCATGCTACCGCAGACTGCAGGCTCAGTTAATTTGACGAGAAGGAATTCCATACGATAAATATACTTGCGTCTCATACTGACTAACTTGTTTAACTCCACACGGTTTCATCAGCAGTGAGTAACTCGAACAAGAACATGACATTAAATTTAACCACTCTTCAAGAGTCAGCCTGTGGTTCTGAGCTTGACTTGTCACGATTCCAGTGGATGTAAATGATCCACAATGAGGTTAATTATCAGTTGGTTACTCCTTCCTATCCTGTGACTCTTGCCTTTCCTGTGACAAAATATAGAAGAAAGAAACTCATCAAGATATTTACTGGGTTTTGCTCATACCAGTTGCTCAAGGGAGTAGTTGTGAAACCAAATGCAAATTTAAAAGTACCGAAATTGGTATTACGCTCGCACACCATGCTTGAATAAAGCGGTTTTCAATTGAGTACCTCATGTAATTTCGCGTTTGCTTTGGTTGTAGCAGTACAACGCTTTGTGATTGGCCACTTTTTTAACCAATCAGAAGTAAAACTAAAACAGCGACTACTTGCACGCGTTTTTAAGCAATTGGCACCACATTTGTGATTGGTTCATTGGATTTCCTGAGTCTTTTATAACTTTGTTAATTAGTTTGGTTTAGGATTTAAACACTTAATTTAAAACTGGTCTAACTTAAAGGAAGCGTTTTTATTGGTCAGTTGCTCATACGTAGAACAAAACCAAACAAAAAGTGGGTGAAATTTATATAAGTTTTTAACTTCAAAAGTAAGCACAATTTAATTCATTTTATTGCGATGATGTGCCTATTAATTATAAAGACCCTTAGCATTTACCTTAACAGATACTTAGTGTGGGACAAGTCAAGTAGTGTGCAAAATAGCGAAGTAGCAATTTTCTTAAAGGCAGGAATCCATAAGATTAACGCTTAGAGTGGTTTACAATTGAGTGTCGTAAAACCATAACCAAAGTAATTACTCTGACCAATCACAGAACTCGCAGGCAATCCAATGAACCAATCAGAACTCGAAGCAAATACATGTAGCCGGCGCCAAGCGGGGGAAAACGAGTGCGAGCAAATCATGATTGGTTTTGGTTTTAGCTCTGATTGGTTGAGAAAGTGGCGCGGGATTTTTTAGCTAATCACATAGCGTAGCAATACAAAACCAACGCAATCGCGAAATTACTTTCGACACTCAATTGAAAAGCGCTCTATTAATTAGAACTCAATTTTTAACTCGTGAATACAAGAGGCGTTGAACGAGATATAGCATACGGGGAAAAATATGCAAATTTTCACATCGTCAATAAGCTTTACACATTGAGCCGACGACATGTAATGGTCACCTGCCTTAGCCATGGTGAAAAGCAGTTTTTATTTTTTATATTGTACCTCTTATTTGTAGTTAGGAAGTTAGGTAGTTAGCTGATTATGATAATTTAAGCTGATGGAATTACCGTGTATAAATAAAGTTGTCTGTCTGTCTGTCTGTCTGTCTGTCTGTCTGTCTGTCTATCTATCTATCTATCTACGATATTGGGCGCAGGTGGTTTTTGGGGGGGGGGGGGGAAGGGGAGTTGTTTCGTATTAATGAAGGGGTGCGGGGGTGCTACAAAACATACCTCAAGCTCAACCATGTCCTCCACACACTTCACAACATCAGGTATCTGCTTGCCTCTGAAGCCAGCTGAACCAGAAGCTGCCTTTGCTTTCTTTAGATAAATGATCAGCTCCTGCCTGGATAGAGATGGGACAACGACTGGTGTACATCTACATCACAAGGGTTCTTGCAAATAGGGGATCCATCTCCGTGAGTGGTATAAGATTATTACCACAGCTGACTAATGTGACTGTTCTGAAGAGGGTACAGTGGAACCCTACCTTACAGACCCCCCCCCCCCCCCCCCCGCCCCTTTCCCCAATGAAGAAATCTCATTAAATCATGCCTACTGTGTTAATATAGCCAATGAACAATCAATTTTTTGTTTTTATTAGGAGCTTTATATTTTCTTTTTTCATTATATTTTGCAAAATGAAAATCGAATTTCAGTTTCGGTAGTTTTTCTTTTCCAATCTTGGCCAGTTTTGGATAAAGTCATGATCTGTTATCTTCTTTTGTGGGGGAAGATATGTTTATCAAAACTCACTTTGAACCTTACCTGTTCTTGCTGGGAAACCGCTTCTGAAGAGCCTCCATCAGTTTATCAAAAGAAGAGAACTTGCCGGTTGATGGAGCAGGAGGTGATGGTGACTGTTCAGGTACCTCCCCGTCTGGCACAGGCTCTGTGTTGAGACCAGGGGGACGACGAAGTGGCGCAGAATTCTTGGGCAACCCATTCCCTGAAGGAAAACCCTTTTGTAACATCTGCAGGCTAGAAAAATACTGGGATAGAAGTTCTGGTGGAACGGCAGGGAATGAACAAGCTTGACCAGTGAAGGTTGGAGGAACAAACACTTGTGGTGGATGTGGTCCACTGGCAACTGTTGCCACTGGAGGCTTTTGTGGATTGGAATTGGCAAGAACATTTTGTTGATGGTTTTGTGGTAATAAAGGAGGATTTTGTCCTGATTTTGGCAACACTGAAGGAAATTCTTGCAAAGGTTCTGTTCTTGTAACAGTGTCCCTTTGTGTGGATGCCACACTGATAGAGGACTTTGTCTCACCCTTAACATTGTCATCCACCATAAGTGGAGAACATCCCACGTCACATGTTATGCCATCCAGGCTGCTGTCTTGCTTGTCAGTTGTGACAGATTTCTCACTAACAGACTGCACGTATAAACATGGAGGTGGATGTATCAAGTCAATATCACAAAGCTGATCTACACCTCCATGTTGTTGTAAACCCTGTGCTTTTTTGTTTTGTGCTGGTTTGTGTGATGGGCTCTTTGACTTTTTCCCTGTGAACACCGTCCATCCATCACCACTCTGCTCCTCCTGACTGCTCTCCTTGATAGCCGTTTCTTCTTTGGTCTCTGTGCTCCTCATCAAGCTGATTAGCATAAAATAAAATAAAAATTATTTCACAATCTCTAATCAAAGGCTCCGGCCTTGCGAGCCAAGTCGTGAATATGAAACAACCATCGGTGATCTTTTCCTACCCTACACAAAGTGGGTCATTTTGAGGTATGTCCAGAAATGCACGGTAATGAGATTCATGCTCTTTATGATAGACATCATGAAGTGTCCCCTAGCCCCAATTCTCACCTAAACACAAGCAATTCTGTCAAACATGAAGTCATATGGAAATTACAAATAATTGTGTGTAACATGAAGTGCCCAAGGTCCCAGTTACGTGCATTTCTGGACATTGGATTGTACATGTTATGACTACTTCACTTATGTTGCAGATCCACATACAAATATCTTTTACCAAAGAAGGACCTCTAAAACCTTTTAATAAAACCTTCGTGGGTAGCTAGTAAACACGAAGGAATATGTTTACTAGCAAAAATGAAAATTACGGGACAAACTTACCTTTTCCTTCCTTATTAATGTCAGATATCCTTGCCAAACAATAAAAAACAAGTAAAAGAACTGCAACATTTTCTCAAACCGACGTTTCAGCTCATCGAGCATTCGTAAACACAGGACTTGGTTTACTCCCATTTCAGACACCATGTATGCTATTACCGAAGTGTAACATATCCACAATGTAATAGAAATTTAATATAAAGTTTACGATGAGCGAGTGACTTTTCTCCAGTAATCGCAATAAGTCGTATTCACAACTTAAAAAAGCATTAACAAAAACACATGAAATGTTTGATAGGAGCCTTAAAGGTACAGTCTGACTGTTACAGCCGATATTATTATGTTTTCATGATTGTGGTGAGCTTGCTTTAAAGTTGCTTTATTACCATGAAATAGGAAGAAAAAATTGCCAAAAGTGATGAATGGAAAGATATGAAATAAATGGTTAAAAACATTAAAATAGTCCATTTTACAGTTGTGTGCTTGGTGACCTTGCCTTTGAGTGGAAGTGCGGCTGCAGGTGACCTTGCTTTGATACAAACCTTTCTGCCTTTCATATGTTAATAATGCTGTTCTCACGCTAACTAGGTAAATTTACATCTGAAAAGCTCCAAGGTCTGTATCATAACAAGGTCTGTATCATAACAAGGTCTGTATCATAACTGTATCATATCATAACAAGGTCAACTTCAACCTCCCTTCCACTCAAAGGCCAGGACACTAAGAAGACAACTGTAAAATGGTCTATTCCACCAGAACGGTACTTTTGACTTCTTGACCGCCTGTCACGAAGTCAAAAGTTATGAGAACCAAGGATATGATTACTCAAGAAGAATAGACCAATTCCGATATATTAAAATTCATACTTGGCTCCGAGGCTTAGGGGAATAAAACAAAACAAATTAATTATTCATCCCTGAACCTCGACATCATTTCTTTTGTTTTATTCCCTAAGGCCCAGTTCAAACCTCGAACTTCACATGTGCCGAACCTAATGCAAATGAGCAATAACAATAGATTTTGCTCCCGCTTTTCAGAAGGCCAACGGGCTCACATGTTCCTTAATCTACGTCACGGATCTTTTGTTAACTGAGAGGGACCGAGAAGAGACTAATGCGAATGGTGGACCAAAATGGGGGTAAATTTCGAAGACTTTAAAAAATCATAAAAAATTCACGTTTTGCTGAAATCAAACAAATTTTTCGCAGACGTTCTTTACGTGACGTGTAGATTTAGATTAAAAAAAAAATAATAATAAAAAAACCGTTATGGGCACTTTAACTAAATTAAATGTATGGAATCAATGGGTCTCATTGCTCAAATTCCCTAATACAGTCAAACCCCATTATCGGCACACCGTCGGGACGATAAAATATCTGTAGTTAGGGGGGCAAATAATTTTAATTGGGGTACTTAAAGAAAAAATGTAATTATGGCCTTGCATAATCTCATTGCGATGAGAGAAAGCATATATGGGCTTTGATTTCGTGGGGACAGAGGAAACTGTCCATATATAATGAGGTATCTATATTAAACGGGTGTCCATAAATTAAGTGGGGTTCAACTATTATCATCTTTCAATATTTTTTAATATTAGTTTAAAGTGTCCAATACATGGAGAGAGAAAGTTAAATTTGCTTGTATTAAAAGAAGTTCAAGTTTCCATAACCAAATTTTCTATCAATTGACTATCAAAGGAAAACAGGTTTGCAACAGTGAGAGTAAAAAAATAACTGCACAGCTTGACAATGCAGTGGGCTACTTCTGTAAAGAACCAGCCTGTTCAGGATACCTCTTGCTGGCTTCCTGTACCATTTATTCCAAGTTTCCACTCACTTCCAGAATAATAAAGTTTGTTATATAGCTGGAGTTTTTCTCAATATAACGCGCGCGTTGATTGGTTGATTTATGGTCACATGACATCTAACAAACAAACTGTTTCCCGCCAATTGTGCTAAGCGGGCAACATTTGCGAAAGCGGGCAACAATTTTAACGTCAGACCGCTAGCACACATGATCAGACCGTGACAAAAGGTGGCATGATTTTGATGGATCGAGTGCTCGGCACGTTCTTCAAACTGTCTTGTGTTGTGTCTTTTTTTTTGTGTTGCTATATAACAAATCACTTAATGACTGATCCCTCGGGAAACAGTGAATTTTGTTTCCCTCGAATCTCGATGTTTCCCTCGACTTTGTCTCGGGAAACATTGAGATTCTCGGGAAACAAAATTCACTGTTTCCCTCGGGACCAGTCATTAAGTGTTTATTGTTGCATTACTGCACTTTTCAAAAACACAAACTCTGAAGTTCAAATGTCAACCAACAGTTTCGTTATTTGCTGCCACAAATGTCATAGGGGACGTCTCAGGAAACAACAATGTTTTATGCAAAATGGTCAACAGTCATGCTTGTGGGATGTGATTGGCCGATTTCGATCCATTTTGTCTTTTTCTGTTTTCAGGGGTCCAATATTTGTTGCCGCAGTAATTATGATTGAAAGCAGCAAAAAACGTAAACCTTAGTTGTGCTTTGAACTTCAGATTTAGCGTTTTATTGAAAATCGCAGTAATATATAGAATAGAAGTAATGAAACATGACTGCAGGTATATATTTTTACAAGTCATATTACTTTTTCATGCCTAACTGAGGAGGGAAGATGCCCAGCTGCATTTACTATCATACAGCAGTCTCCATTGGTGCATGTGTAATAAAGAGAGGGTTTCACGGTTCGGTATATGTGCAAGCTATGACGTAACCCATTTATTTTCATTGTTTAGACCAATCGGAATTGCGAGTAGATAACTCTGGTGGGAAATTTGCCTTTGAAAATGTCGCGTTCAGTCAGCTGATTGAATAGATGATTGTACATACCCATGTGCACCATGAAAACCACCAGAGCGTAGAATAAATCCTTTGGGTCAAATGTTTTATTCAGTGTTGACTTTCATGGTGTAATCCGTTGAAATTTTCTGGAATTTTGGTCATCCTTTGCTTTGTTTGGACTGTTATAGTATGTGATTATTTAAGTAAATGCGAGTGTTTTTTTAACCGATAAAATTGGTAAGAAAGCGAATAAATCATTTAAATCTGTGCACATGCACCGAACCGTGAAACCATCCCTTTAATAATTGCACTCTTGAAATATTATGCAAGTCAATTCATGTTCTCCATTTACTGGCACCCAACCAATGCATAAATGTGAGCAGATATTGTAGCTAACGTTGTAGCTAAGGTTACTAACCAAGTTTTACAGTGAGTGCAGTCATCATTCTTACTGACTTCTGAGAGTGCAGTCTTCATTTCTTCCAGCTGTTCTTCCAGAGCCTTAAGTTTAGCAGTTTGTTCATGTGCTACTGTCCTCATGCCCTCTAATGCAGCTTCCTTTAGGTGTAAGGTAGTTTTATTGGCATCTAGTTCTTCCTCTCTGGACTTCAGTTCCTTAGATATGCGCTTGATTTCTGTTTCTTTGTGTTTTTTAAATGTTTTGAGATCTTTCTTCAGTTTCTAAAGATAAAAAGATTTTTTTAAATATTTAGTTTTTGTTCTTTTGATTGGCTTTTCTTGTTTTGTTCATTAGGACTGATCATGATTAGACAGAACAAAAGAGCTCCAGGCAAGAACCTTCTGAGTGACTAATTTGAAACATTATTAATTATTATAGAATCTTTTATTTTAAATCTGAAAAAGCACTCCCTGGTAAAAATAAATGTACAATTTATGTAATAACTGAAAGAATTTCAAGGAGTTGATCAGAAAATCATGTCTTGACAAAAGAAGAAACATTCAGCATGTTATGTTAAAACAGTGTTACAAAATGAATCCTCCCCCCCTCCACCAGATAGATTAATGTTCACTTGCCCATAAATGAAAGGAAAGAAATGTCACATCCCCTTCCCCCACCCAAACACGCCATTATACAAAGAAAACCTATGTTATCTTAGTTTGTAATGCAATAATATTGTTTGGTGTTCAACAGTGTGCTGACATGTCGTATTTAACTGAAGCTGTCTTGTCTTGCACTAGCTGATGGCCACTTACATGTATTAGCAGTATCACTCTGCATCAATATAAACGTCACCTAACTGTCACTAAAATTGAGCCTGAGTGCCATGTTTTTTTGGAGATGTTGGAAACTAAAGAACAACATTCTTTAAAGTACAAAGTATGTTATGTTACTTCACTATAAGTAATATATTCATCCTAGAGATGAATATCATACTTGGCTAACTGGGCAATTGGTTGGTTAGTAACACAATTTTTTGACTTGCCTGGGGAAATGAACGTAGGCAAGCACTAATTTCCAACCCCGCAAAAATGTAGATTTTTTGCCTTTGTACACCAAAAGAACAATGCTTGAATGGTTCCCCTGTTTGCCTTCAAACTAAAAATATATTTACATAGAGGGGGGTACTGCTTTAGTGGCTGGACAAAATACCTGTACAGGGGTTCTGCCTTTCTCAGTCAAACAGATGCTACTGAGAACAATATTTTTTTTTAATTGAAGTTTATTGATAAGTACAATACAATATACAATAATTATACAATATTAACAAACAAAGAACAACGTTACAGAACTGAAATAAAAGGAACAGACAAAATACAACTGCTATATCAAGCTTGTTTGCGGCTAAAGGCTCAGGGATTCACGGACACTTATCTACAGGCTCTGTAGATAATTTGTGTTTCAGAAAAGCTTTAAAGGCTGAGAAACTATATGGTTCGCTTTCTTTGGCTGCGGTGTAGATATAAAAACAAGCAACAATCAGGCGAGGGCAATAAATACCAGTACTGACTGGTTGAATTGAGTTTGACTGAGTAAGGCAAATTATTTCAACCTTTTATTTTTTCATGGAAAATAGTCAAAATTTGCAGTCTTGATACCTACACTGTACATGTACATGCAGGCTAGTCATGAAGGAAAATTAGTTTGATTTGAAGTTTAGGCCATTTACTTGTAGAGAAAATAAGTGATATGTAAAAATCATGACCTCATTTTATTGTTATGGCAACAATGATTTCAATCCACTCTAGTTTGGAAAATCTGATCAATCTGTAGTACATGGTGAAGTATCAGCTAATTAAAGTTGGGATGGTTTACCTCTCAAAAATCAAGGTTTAAGGCCATCTTAAGTAACTACAATAGATATATCAATTACCTCAACTTCCTCCGATCTCTCACTTAGTTCTTCTTTTAACTGATCCATAACTCGCTTGTGGTTATGTCTAGCACTGGCTGACATATCCTTTTCATTCTGAAGACTTGCAATTAGTTCTTCCCGCATTTTCTTTTCATCCAGGTACAACTCTTTATAACACAATTCTTCTGAATCGCCTGAGGCATTTTCATCAAGTTTCCACAGCAAATACTCTTCCTCAAAAGCCTCTTTAGACAGACTCACTTGTACCCCTGTAGCTCGCTTAAAAATACCATGATCTTCCTCACTTGTTTGACTAAAACAGTCTACCACAACTGTGACTTCAGTTTGGGTGCTAACATGACTGGAAACAATGCTAAATATTGGTCGCGTACCACAATCATTGACAGCAGTGCTGTTAACAACTGGTGTTAAGCTAGGGACTACATCACTCTTCCCAACTTTGATTCCATTTCTTTTTGCCAGTTCCTCAAAGACATCCCCCTTGGAATCAGAATAATGCAAAACCGTGGGACTGATAACCTCTCCTGGAGGGCATAAGTGATCTTCACTGTTAGCAGGTGAAATAGATGAAGAATAAGATGAAGACCTTGATTTACTTACTTTGATACCTTTTAGACGTGCAATTTCTTGGAACATGGCAATTTGTGGATCCTGTTCAAAAGGATATGTGTACATGTCTGAATAGTACTCCCTGTCTTGTGCATTCTCTGCCATTAATGATTCAAACTGTTTGGAGCAAGTTTCACCAGAAAACTTTCTAGTATTTCTATCACCCACTTTGATCCCATTTATTCTGGCCATTTCTTGAAATCTGGCAATTTGAGCATCTTGTTCAGTTAAGTCTACAGCTTCTGCTAAGTTTTCAGGTTGTGAGTGTCCTGGCACTTGACCTGTGAAATTGGAAGCTGAACCAGTTTCATTTGGAAGGTCATCAACCTTGATTCCTTTCAGGCGTGCCATTTCTTGAAATGCCTTAATTTGAGCATCTTCTACCAAAGAACTTGTAACTGTGGAAACATGTTCAGTTGTCGACACACTACATGTAGTTGAAGTGGTGATGCTGGCACAACCCTTATCAATTCCGTAATTCTCTACTCCTTTCTTAACATCTAATAAAACTTGAGAATCATGTTTTGAGATCATTTCAGTCATTCTGCTTTCAGAGGTTTCCATTTTCAGACTTTCAATCTTTGGTTCACTTTCAGAAACAGTATCTGCATTACTTAGAGTGTTGCTACCAAGGGCATGCACAGACTTTCTTGTGTTATCAGTGCTCGCCACTGCTTTGCCTGTTGCTGTGTCGGATTTGCATACCTGATTTTCCCCTGATAATCCTCCTTCAGCTTGCTTAGCCATTGTTACATAGTCTCCAGTAAGAGTGCCACTCTCTCCAGTTTGAATTTGCACTGATTCACTAGTATCTTGAATTCTGATACCACTCCTTGCAGCTTTAGTCTTAATAAGATCAACAGCAGACAACTTAGAATTCATTTCCATTTCCACCTCTGCTTCAAAAAGGCTCACATTTTCTTGTCCTCCACAAACATTCTGCCCTTCAGCAGTGCATTTCTCACTGCAAGAATTATCCACATCATCATTTACTACTGAAGATGAACTTCTTGATAAACTAAGCTGTGGCATTGTTGTAGAAGATGGTGTCACTTCACTTCCCAAACAGGTTTCAGAGCGGCTGCATGCACTATCTGCAGGAATCATAAAATTGGAAATCATTGATTAAAAGCAAAATGTGTTGTTCCAGAAAATATCCATACCCCTTCCATGGAGATTTTTTATTGGTTTGGACCCCACCTCTCTGGAAATTCCAAATTAACTTCACACTTTTCTTAAAAAAACTTTGTCTTTTGAGATACCACTCTCCTCCAAATTTCCAATAATCTTTCATGGCAGAGGTACGGATATTTTCTGGAACCACACAATTTATCTACATACTGTATGAGAGGAACTGATTCCTCTCCAAAACTGTTGTAAGATTATTGTTAAGATTATCAAGGTTGCTTTAAAACCCCACCAGACTAGCGGCAGTTTGTTTCCTAAACAGAAAGACTCTGTCCCGAATGATCAGACTGATGGCACTATTTATTTAATTCCCTGCCAAGATTGTTACAAAAGCTACATTGGTGAAACAAAATGCAAATTTGCTTCTCCACTGAAAGAACACCAGAAAGTGGTAGAACAAAACAACCACAAAAGTCAGCATTAGCTGAAAATTGTTTACGTTTTGGTCACTCCATCTCCTGGGAGTCCATCCAAGATCTTACGCACAAGTGCAAGTTGGCGTAACAGACACCTTTTGGAGGCATGGGAGATCAATGTTTGCAAGTATCTGGCATTCATTTGCTGCATGAGTATTTGAATTTAACTTTAAAGGACAAGACTTAATTAGCTCAAATTTGCATTTTTTTCTAATATATATACATGCTCTTTGTAAATTTCTTATCTCTTTTCCCTGATGAAGGCTGAAGTTTTAGCCAAAACATTGGGATTTTTAACATTATTATTTTATACAGTGCAAACACAATTTTTAACCAGTGAGAGTAACTTTTTTTTCATCATGAATCCACGTCGTTACAAAATTAAGTCCATTTTAAAAAATATAAACAATTTGTAAGAAGATCAGTGAAGTGCATTTGCGTAACACTGACTTGATGATTAGTATCCTGATCACTACTCCAAAACAGGAAGCTTATGATTTTCTTCCTTCTACATGGTAAAATTGGATAAAAAGTCCCACAGGGCTTGAAAAAAAAAACACTAAAATTTAAGCTTGCCCTTTGGGCAAGCAAGTCTGAAGTTATACTTGCCCATACAAGTTCTTACAAGTAACAATCATTGTAACTTAAGCCTAGTTCACACTCAGGCAGCTTGTCCGATTCCTTGCCGATCGACAAACAAGTGAGGAAAGTTAACTTACTTGTCCAATGCAAAAATCTACTTTTCCCTAACATTATGGAACATTTTTGGAACCCTACCTTGAACTATTTTAGCCAATAATATTGAACTGTTTTAAATTGCACAATAACATGTTTTTTATTGTATTTTCAATTTGAATCACCATCACATGTAACAGCAGTCAGAACACTGATGAGAGCACATTACCTGGGACAGATTTTTCCAATTTAAATCTTGCCCCTTAGGTACAGAACACTTCAAACATATTTAATTACCTGCTGGACAAACAGTTATTCCATTTCTCTCAGCAATCTTTTTAAAATCCTCTAGAGAATCACTCTGTTTTATTGCTGTTCCAACTGCAAAAGAAAACAAGTAAAAATACAATGTACTGATCAAAAATCATTATCTAGCAAAGTACATGTTACTGCATACAAGAGACTTGTTTGCAGAGATAATGGTACAGTATAATTAATTATTATATGGCTGAACTGGTCCGTGATGAAAAGGAGCTGAGCGGTCCGAATTTTTGCATACCCTTTTAATATGAAGCATAAAACAAAGAAAACTTTTTTATGCAGTTATAGAAGCCCTTTTTCTACATGTTTGGAGGATAATTTTGGTTAAACTGTTACGAAAGTGGCCTGAAAAATGCAAAGTATATGCTTAACTTTTGCGTGCGTGTTTGCTGAGAATGGGATGCATCAGAAGCTTATCACGTAGAAGCGTGCAACTTCCCCCTATATGTTCAGAACTATGCTGGGGATTATTAGAAGTCCCAAGCGACCAATCAGAATCGCGGATTGAGTTTTTGCCCTTATATAGAAGGAGGTTTTCAGTTCCACGCGCATACGCGCGGCCGCTCAAATCGGCAAGAAAACTTCGAGGAAACTACAAACATTTCGCGAAATATGGACAGCTTACTTTCACGGCTATTTTCGTCGCTACCAAATCACATTTTGAAGTCCAAAACTGAAGAGGAAAAAGTATTGATTATTCTAGTAGTTCTTAGAAGATGACGACGGAGTAAGGAACGACGAAAAGCTCAACACCGCGAAATATGGACAACTCAGGTTTTTTCAAGCCTTGTTTCATCTCTACCAAATCACCACTAAAATGGTTCTTTGAAGAATTTCATGTGCAATATGGTAATGTATTTTACTTATTCAAATGTAGTTTCAAATTAGAAAGATTGTTTAAGTCAGGTTTTTATGGTAGTAACGAAATATGGATTGCTTTTAACTTCACAAAGAGATTGAAGCGTACGGAAGAAGCGAAGCAAATTCTTATGATTCAGTATGCAATGCCATGTGTTTTTCTGTTTTATTTTGAAAACAAAAGTGTTTTTACTCTCCTTTTCGCTTATAATTTATTGCTCAAACATGCAATATTTCGTGTCTGACTTGAGCTTAGGGTTTTCTTCCCAAATCGGTTGCAATAAAACCTGTTGTAAAGATTTTTAACGGCGGCGGTGTTTATAAGCTTAAGCTTAAATATGATAAAAATTCATTTCGCTGTATTTTAAACAGTCAACACTTTTTAAAACTTTCACCGACTTTGTCAACCCATCCTTACCGTGGTTTTCCTTTGTATATACTACAATTGTTTTTCAAAGCGATTTTTGAGAGGAAATGAGTATACCAAATCAGTTAGTTTCAAACATGTTTATTTACCTAGCTCTCGAGCCTACTTGTTTTCCGAATTTATGATTTCGTAAGAGAAAGTTCTGATGATTTGTATCTTGAGAAATACTTTACCGTAAGCTTACTATTTTTAAAACTGAGTTGCGTTAATTTTTTTGTTTGTAAATGTGGTATCGCTTAGGTTCTGAACTCACGGAGTGCGTTTTCATCATCTCGACAAAACTAATTAATTGCGGTTGTCTTAGGAATTGCGAAGTTTTCTTTGTTTTCGAGCGGAAGTTACATGAGCTTCTGTTTCGAGTTACGATTTGTTATGAGTAATTTTAACTGTGATAAACTGGCTGTTCAAGATCTGAAATGAGCTTTCAAATACGTACAAGTTATTTATTTCATTCAACTACATTGTCTTTGTTTTTAAATAAAAGTGATTTGGAGAACTGTACATGTTGTTTGCATTTTTATTTCATTTTCATCTTTCTTTGATGCAGGTGTCCTAAAGTTTTGAACTCTGTGTTTTTATCATTTCACCGTATTTCATTCATTAACTGAATTTGATTGCTGGTATGTTTCTGTAGACACAAATCGCTGTGGAGTATTAAGTTAAACCTGAGACGGTAAGCAATCTAAACGGAATTTTTTTCGCTCTGCCGGTAAAGTTTTTTCACGGTTGATACAATTTCTCCTTTTCTCCGCTTCCTCCAGTTCGGCATAATCGGCCTTCTTTTCTTCAAAGGGAGTCAATGGCCGTTTGAATAGTATAAAGTTGACATTTTGGTCGAGTCTCAGAACTGCAAAGTGCAATTATTGACCTTTGTAGTAGCTTGTATGAAACAAGATACAAGCTTTTCCTGCAAGTGTTGTGGGAGCGCGCGTTTCGCGTGGAAGTAGGCTTCTTTTACAACTCCATATTAGGAAGTAAATTCTGATTGGCTCCCCGCGTTTTCTAAAAATCCCCAGCATCGGAAACGAGTTAATCGCTTCTCTGTTATGAGCTTCTGGATGCATTAATTTATCAGCAAAATATATTATTTTAAAAGAGCCATAATAGTAAAAACTTTATTGAACTAGCTTGTTCGGTCCGTATTGGAAAATATTGGTCTCGTTCTTTTTTGCAAGTTTATTGACCTCGCCTTCAGCTTGGTCCATAAAATTGAAAAAAAGAACTTGACCAGTATTTTCCCAATATGGACTTCACGCTAGTTCAATAACAATGTATTTATTAACTCTTTGCTGATTACAAATTGGCAAAAGTGATCATGGCTGCCAAGAACTGTCCAAGTGAATTGAAACAATCGTCACCAAAAAGTGTGGCATTTATTCAATTTTTTTGTTTTAAACTAGAGAAAATTGAGGGCTACTTTATTTTGGGAAGGGCCACTAAGAATTCAAGGAAACTGGCCCAACTGGCCACCAAGCACTGGAATTAATTTTTAGCCCTGGGATATGCATATGTACTCATCATAATATCAAATTAAATAGGCAGGTATTTTACTAAGGAAGTTAATAATATGAAATTCTCCAATGAGTTCAAATTGACAAATGCCCCATTCCCAGGTAGACCTTTGATGACAAATGCCCCACCATGGGGACCGACATCATGACAAATGCCTGACAAACGCCCGAGGAGGGGATTGGCATGCTTGAAATTGTCTGAGCTATTAGCATGGTTTCATTTATGACATAGGTAAAGTCGCACACGAGCCACGATGGCCCACACGGCCGGAGCTTAACCCGGTTTCTGTAGCATGAAGCAACTGGGAATATTGCTACTCCCCCCTGGATGGGATGCTAGTCCATTGCAGGGTTACCCCCAGCATTTTGTCGCCGGTACCCATTTATACACCTGGGTGGAGAGAGACAGTGTGGAGTAAAGTTTCTTGTCTAAGGAAACAACATGACGGCAGAGACCAGGCACCGAACCACCGACCTTCAGGTTGAAAGTCCGACGCGCTAACCACTAGACCACCGTGCCACCCATTTATGACATAGATGTATTTAAATCAAGGACTGCAATGATTGTATGTGTACAGCCCTGCTACAGACCAAAGAGAGAAGAGATTTTGCACACCTTTATTGTGATCTGTTCCAATTCTGATACCATTCTTTTGTGCTGCAAGCTCAAAGATCATCTTAGTCCAATCTTCAGTTGGGCTGCCCAGCTGTTCAAGGTCTCTTCTTGTTCTACTTGTTGTTGGGCTAAACATGGCATCATTTGCATCAGGAGTGAGGTGGATAGGTAACAGAGGGATATTGTACTGGGGAGAAGGAGGATCAAAAGCTCCATATCTCACAGGGACAGTGGGTCTTACAACAACAGGTACAAATTTGGGTCTCATATGAAACTGAGGGCAAAACCGTGGATTCATCCTTGCAGAATTACTTGAAAACTGTGCTATGCTGTAATCCTGTTGGTTGCCTGACAGAAGAGTGAAATAAATCAAAGGTTACTTAACACATGCCTTATGAAAATAGCCTCCCTTTGGGAGCATGTACATGCTATATGCTACTAAATTTTTGGATGTGCAGTTAATTCAACATTTCTTCTTTTCAAATTTTGGGATCTACTTCGGTCTAGCTACCCATAATAGTTTTCTTAGTTGAAGCCAACTCTGCTAGGTCTTCTAGATTGCCAACACTACTACTGGTCACCTGGTTGACACCAATGATATTCTAAACCCATGCGCTGTCACACACAGCCTTTAATATCATCTAGACTGATCTTCTTTGGCCAATTTTTCATCAATTTCACGTCTTACAGTTGTTTTCACATTACTTTACCGCGCGCTGTTGCAAAGTTTGTTGGGAAATTGCATACTAGACTACAAACTAGCCAATTATGTTGCGAAGTACACAACGTAATTGGAAACTTGGTAACGACATTCACAACTTCACTCCTGCTGAATTACATAACTGTCTTGTATAAGATGATGGAAACATTGACGATGCAGGGAAAGTCTTTGATAATGCAAAAAGGAGGTACAATCTAATTTGCCATCAAAATTCTGTATGAAACTCTCGAGCTCTGACATGGTGAAAACACGTACTTCGGCAGGAATGAAGTTGCCAACTTTGTTTCCAAGTTCCCAATTTAATGCTTTGTACTTCACAACATAATTGGCTGGTTCATTGCTTAGTACCCAATTTCCCAACGAACTTCGCAACACTGGGCAGTAAAGTTATGAGAAAACAACTGTAAAAGAACAGAATATTCAAAGGTTCTGAGGTTTTAATGTTTGAAGTTTTGGCTTTTGTAGAATTTAGTCAGTAGAAAGTATGGAACTAAAGGTCTTGATTCAGGTCAAATGCCATTGACCTTCAGCGAATGTGATCTCTTTCTGGTTGCATCATTGTTACACCTTTCATAGTGCCAACTTTAATTGTTGCAGCTTTTAGTTTTAGCATTACTACCTATGTGTGCAGGCACAGCAGGCCAGCAGGAAAGTTTTAAAAAGGACTGAAACAAAACATCCAGTCAATCAGGAAATGAAAAAAGTGTTGTGTGGCATGGAATTATAACTTTGTCGCGATTTCTGGCGATTTTCAGTGATAAAGCTGTAAACAAAAAACAGTTCACAAAACACAAGGTGAAATGATTTCATTGTATCTTGTGACTTTTTTAGCTTGTTTTACAATGTTTAACCCATTCCAGTGTGAACACAACAATCACTGCAAAACAGGCCAAGGAAAAACTGGATGTGAAAGATTAAGACCCAGGCAGACCATATTTTTTATAAGGTTTGTTTTAAACCTTCCAGTAATCTTGTACAAGTCAGAAAGTGCTTCACCAGACTGAGGTAAACATGCAAATGCACAAGTCTGCATTTATTTAAAGTACACAATTTTTTACATAACCAAAGCTGTTGTTGAATTCCCCTGACTTTGTTTGTTAAAGGGTAAGTATCACAGGAATTTTTACTATTTTTGGTCAAAGCCAGTCCATGCTTGAATTCACACCCCTCCAGAGAAACTTTGGGTCATGGCTCGTGTACGACGACTGTATTGTGAAGTATTGTGTTAGGTAGTGTTAGGTTGTATTGTATTGTATTAGGTTGTATTGTATTAGGTTTTATGACGTCAGTCAGGTCGTCGTACATGAGCCATGACCCAAAACTTTGGGGAGCCTGAGCACCAGCTTTTGGTACTGAGATTTCAGAGCTTGTTTGGGTAACCAATATGAGCTATGATTGATTAATGGTTACAAAACTTACCTGTGGAAACTATCAACCGATTGTTACTAACACTGGCTACACCTGTGATACTTCCACTTTAAGGTGGTTTGATACAGTTTTCTGGAGACCACCATACCTACATTTTTCAATCCTTAATGATAGTGTCAAAAAGTAGCTTGATGTTATGTTTGTAAACCTTGAAAATTTTGTTTACTTTCTCTTTTGTGATCTTGAGAACTACCTGTTTTCCTAACATCGCTTCATGAGCAATTTTTGGGCAATTTTCGATTTTAATTGCTTTTGCAAAAGTCTGAGAAATGGCTCGATGGATTTTTTTAAAACATTCACTGTGCATGCTAACCGATGTGCAAAATGTTATCTGAAAGTTTCATTGACATGGATTCACTGGAACGCCTTTAAATTTAAAGATGAACATGACGTACGAACCGACCGAAAAAATGGCGTTACAAATTTAATTTTTTAAGTTACGCTTTATAATGATTTCAAATCAATGTGCACTGCATTCCTGCGTGATTTATACTTTCGTTGTGATCTGCTGTGCATCTTTTATTATCTATATTCGAGCATGATTGTACCTTACTACTCTCCTTGCTATTTTCTCCTTGCTCTTTTCAGGATTACATATTTTGAGCAATAAATGCCCTTTTGCGTTTTGAAAATGTTTTTAAAGCAGGCCTTTTGAATGCAAAAGAAAACAGATGCAAAGAAATTTGCATCAACAAGCGTACATTGCAATGTTTCAATCACGGAAGATTGTAGTGCGCAATGATTTGAAATCATTACTGAGCATTACGTAATTTAAAAACGTAAATTTGTAACGCAAACGTTTTGGCCGGTTCGTACATCGTCTTCATCTATAAATTTAAAGGTGTTCCAGTGGTTATCAATGTCAATGAAACTTTCAGATAATATTTTGCACATCTGTAAGCATGCGTGGTTAACATTTTAAAAAAATCCATCAAGCCGTTTCTCAGATTTTTGCAAAAGCCATTAAAATCGAAAAATACCCAAAAATTGCACATGAAGCGATGTTCGGAATGGTAGTTCTCAAGATCGCAAAAGAGAAAGTAAACAAGACTTTCAAGATTTACAAACATAACATCAAGCTTCTTTTTGACATTATCATTAAGTAATTTGACAAAACCAGTGTTAATCTCTCGATCAATTTAAAACCAGTACACAAATAGTAAGGTTTGAAATGTTATTGCGATTTATTTGAATTCAAACATACAGAATTTTTTTATTCTTGCAAATATATATATGCCATATACCATATTTTAAGATGTCCATGTGGGATTTTCAATGCGAAATCTTAAATGCGCTAAATTTCACTTTTAATGATTTCTAAGTTTCTTGTTTATCGTCGTCATGGTAATATCGATTTTACCAGAAAATATATCTTGCCAAACTTCAATTCAAAACCAGTTAGTGGTGAAAATTTCACGTTGATCTGACTTACAGAAGACCGCTTAAAAGCCGATTGAAAAATGTTGGTATGGTCTCCAGAAAACTGTATCGAACCACCTTAAACTTCATCATTACAATTCGCTTCATAAGCAGAAAATTTAAAGAATTCTTGACTTGCATAGTCATAAAAATTCAAAATTCTAAACTGGCATCCTACAAAGCTGTTTCTAACATGGCAATGTAGATGTCAGTGTTGCATTCCTTCACAAAAAGTTTCAGGTTTTAAGATGTTTTGAATGTGTCACAAAATTCGTCACGCTATTTCAGATAAGCCGTGAAAATAAACAGAATTGAACGAGTTGAAAGTTAATTTTTGCATTATAGATGCTTACTGGAATAGTGAATAAAATTTTTTGTGATGACATTTTTCGCGTAATATTGTGGTCGTCATGTTGGTGCACTGAAGTGGTACGCGCTCCAGCGCCTCAAATCTAAGTCCAGATCAATGACGTCAGTGCAAGCCAAGAATTAGACACCACCACTTTCATGCCAAAACAAGACTGAGGAATCCAAATATTTCGCTTAATGAACAATTTGAATGTTCACATTGTTTAGAGCTTCACAAATACTACATTTCTTTCTTTTACTTCTCGCCAAAAGTCCCGAAATAGAGGGCAGACATGCTTTGTTGACAACTCCGGCCATGCATAAAATTGGCGACGATCGTTCAACTACTGCATGCCAACAATTCATCGCATTTACTGACGAAGCAATATCTACCTTGTACTTACCGAACAGTCCCTTTAATTTTCACGTTTAAGGAAGGCAGATTAGCATTGTAAACTGGATATGTAGGCACCGTCTAAGACAGGAACGCCAACCTTGGCTATGTCGACAGACTGCTCCGGACGACTCCGTGACTTGCGCGCTTCGTGACCTTTTGATCTTCCACTTTCCCGCGCTTTTGAGGAAGCCGCATGTATCGATCACTGTGGGATGTTTGGTGTTTGGTGGTCAGTCAGTTCGTGGGGCACACACAAAGTTAGACGGATGCTAGGCAAATGTTGGCAGAAATAAAAGTTGTACAGAGGCCGTTCCGTTTTTACAAACGGTTTCAACATTCGGACTAACATAATAAAACAATAAAAAATGATTCATTGCGAGGAAGATGTGCACATGCGAACGAACGCCAACCTTGTTCCCAGGGTTCTCCTCTTCCCGCCCCCCTGGGAACGAGGTTGCATTAAGGCAGAATTCAACCTGAACGCCATTTTTCCTCGTTCACGTTTCAAGCAATCCAAAAACTCCACTCATGAATCCATGTTATGGGGCGTTTTGTAAATTTTTGGATGATTTGGGGGTCTATATTTTTGGGTGGAAATAGTTATTCTCAAAGGATTTGTAAAATTTAGAGAAATAGGAAATATTGAAGATTTAATGAAGTTTTAAAATTATAATTTGTAGTTAATAATTAATAGGCAGACACCAAGTTAGTCCACTAGCCACTAGCAACCTGGGGGTGCTCTTGCGTGGGTATCAACTGTCTGTCACTCTTGAGTGTTCGAAATTCCATCCCTCTTTTAAACCATTTAAATTTTAATAGGTTGCATTTTTGAGTCCCGCCATAAATTAAACGACCCGCGGTTAAAAGACTTCAACGCGATCCGACAATTTCGATAACAAAGGAAATGTAAAGGGAGATTTTGCCTACGATTACCGCATGCTACACGCTTACACCATGACTTAGTTAGTTAGGGCCATTTACACACGAATCGCATACAATGTTGCCAAAATGGCCGACACGCAAATCGTGTTGGCTATGGCTGTGGCTGTTTTATGCAAGAGAAGAAGAAAACGACGAAGGGTACGATAAGTTAAAGAGAAGAAATGGTTACAGCGAAGATGGGAGAAAGGGGTTTTCCGGCAGTTGATGGAGTAACTGTCGTAACTACGTTTAGAAGACGAATTACGAATCGGTCTTGAAATAGTCTTTGTGTTTACAATTGAACAACACATCCTCCTCACTCCACAATGATGTGAGGCGTTCTGTCTCTTCTTGAGAAAAAGATACCTTGGGTTTACCCTTGAGTTTATCGGATTTACGGGCATTTTGAACTTGTACCGAAACAACTTCCTCTGGACTCCGAGTCTCCCATTTTGACGCAACCACTTCCACCCTCCTCCTACTCAGTACATTTTTGTCACTAAAACGTCACGAAACGTCATCTTTTAATTGTTCTCGGCTGCGATTGTCGTAGAATTTTAAAACATGTTTTAAAATCGTACGACATTTTTCGTGCGCGTCTGTCGTAAGGATGTTGTAGGTTGATTTGCACGACGCGATTGGTATTGTAGTCATGGCGTAAGCGTGTCGCATGCGCGATAATCGTAGGTGAGATGGTTCCGTCTAATTAATAATGGTAATAGGAGGGGGGCGTAAGGGGGGTCCGAAAACCGCAAAACCGCACGGAAATAAAACGCAAAACCGCGCAGAATAAACGTCAAAACCGCAATACCGCATCGAAATTCATCAAACTACATGAAAACCGCAAACCGCGTAGTTTTGTAAAACCGCAATACCGCGGGTTAAAATTAAAATTACCGCAAAACCGCATAAAAAATAACGCAAAACCGCATCACCGCAAACCCTTACGCCCCCCTCTAATAGGACTGAATGGAGTCCAAGTCGGTCTGTAATCATACGAGTGATTAACAAAATCGGACGACCGCGAAGTGGGAGTCCGATTTGTTTAATCACGAGTATGATTACAGACAGAATTGGACGACACGAAGTCCTGTTACCAATTAATCATAACTATAACAAAATTCGAGTATAAAACGTTAAAATGGTTATACGTTTTGGTGATTAAAAGTGTTTTTGTTGTTAGTTCTGATGATTGAGCCTGCGAATTTGGCACGAAATACAGCAAGGCCTGGGCCTTAGGTCTGAGCATCATGGGTAATGACAAGAGAAAATAATAGCCCTTTTCACGGTTAACTCTGCTCATTTGCATTACAATGAAATCTAGCATGTATGTGAGGCAATTTCGGGCTATTTTGTAGTTTTAGCCCGAAATTGCCTCGCATCGACGTTGGACAACATTGTAATGCAAATGAGAAAAATCAACCGTGAAAAGGGCTATTGTCCAGTTATAATCTCTTGGTAATGATTAGTGCATAACTTTGTCTTGTTTGAACTGTGAAGCCTCGTAAGAAGGGCTGCTAACTGCTTTGAGCTTGGATTACGGTTCCTACCCAGATTTCCTGTCATGTTTTTCCCCACAGGGGTTTTTTGGACAGGTTTCTGGCCTCCGTTTAACCGCAGTAGTGTCTATTGTGAACGGTTACCCAGCTCTGTTAATAGACTTTTGTTCTTGGGCCATCGTAGCTTGATGAGAAAAAGTATAGATTCTCTCTATTACCGTAATAAGCATATTTTCACAGATCAATATTTATACTGCAAATGTGCCTGAAAAACAATTTTCAGAGACTATTTATTCCGTGATTTCCGATTGTTCTTATTCCGGAATACGGTCAATGGAACGCGCTCGAGCAAAAAGGCGTCCGTCTACAATCGGAACATCTTCGGATCTTCCTCGGAAATCTTCGGACGTCATAGTTCGCAATCTTCGTAAAATTCAAGAAATGATCGGAAACGTTCGCATGGAAAAACTGTTGGCAATATTGTCGTACAAATATACATATGAGCAAATAAAACCGAGTGACAAAGGGAAAAACTTGCTCGTGTAATTCTCGATTCTTGTCCTTTTGGAAGTAGACTTTTGCGGAAAGGGTTTGCGGGAGTTAACGGTTGGTGAAAAAAAAATGTCGGTATTTAAACGCCGATTTAAACGGTTCCAACGTTTGCGGCAACGTTCCTACAAACATTTCGTTGGACAAAAATCGGTTGGGACCTTTTGAACAGGTCATCCAACATTGTTGAAAGTGTTGAAAAAATGTTGGAAGAGTTGTTGTAAACGTGTTCCAACAATTTTATTAATTCAAAACCTTCATCCAATATGGCCTATTAGGCCATTTGCACGATGGCGTCATTTGACTACAACTACCAGAATTCATTTCGTTTTTCCTTTCTTATTTAAATTTTGTAATCCCAGTGCGGTTTTATTAACAATAGCCCTAATTTGCACTACAAAACAAAAAAACTGAAGGATTCTGGTAGTTGTAGTCATATGACGTCATCGTGCAAATGGCCTATTGTCCCTGAAACGACGTAATTCGTCAGCAAATTCCAAAAACTTCCTGTCTACAGGCGACAAACTTCGCATATCATTTTTGTCGCCCTTTCCATGTATATAGTGTTTTTTCCTGTATTAGTCTATGAAGTTACTTTGTATCCCTATTCACAGTCTTACATATATCAAAGGCATCAACGTTACAAAAATGGTTTTGTAAAACCTCGCGTGACTTATTTTCATTTCTCGCGTGACTAATGACTGGTGATTGATAAGATATATATATATATATATATATATATATATATATATATATATATATATATATATATATATATATATATATATAATATATAAATTCCCTACTTCCCTTGCTCAGTTTCACTTTCGATACATTTCTTCACTTCCAAGGTGTGGAAGGACGTTGCTTCCATTCAGTGAACTTGAATTGTTTTTAAATAGCCGTCGAGTAAGCCCGTAAGTATCTAGTAAGTCTTTAAATGAAGGTTTATTATATCAAAAGTGAATCAGCTCACGTGCGAAAAACCTCGACACCTCGACACTGACTTTCCGTTCTGTACAAGTGAAGCCTGGTTTCCATTTAGCATTATGATCGCTACCATCGCTGCGATCGCTACGATTGCTACCGAAAAAAGTTGAGCGATTGTTGCGTTGATCGGTTTCCAGATGACGCGATAGCTGGAGTATGGTTTCCCATAACATATCGCTACGATCGTATCGCTCGAGAGTGCTTTCTCATATGATCGCTACGGTCGCTGACAGACGCTGAGTTGTTGTAGCTACGATCGTTGTAGAGGGTTTTCCATCATGATCGCTACGATCGCTGAACTGTTTTTCAACGATCGTAGCGATAGTATGGAAACCAGGCTCAACGCGATAAATGAGTGAAGGCTATTAGTCACAATCAGCGCGGTAAAAGAGATGGCTCAAAAGGACCTCATTTAATATTCAACACTAACATCAAACGATGTTTTTCCTGATCCGAAGGCTGCGATGTAAAGAATATTTAATGAGGTCCTTTGAGTCATCCCGTTTATGGCTCACAGACATAGAAATTCGCCACAATCTACGATATCTGACACAGTTGTTGAAACAATTCTTTCGGTAATGACCTGCCATGATAAAAGGAGGGAGAGCCACGCAGTCCACGCACATTGGATGGCGAATTCTCACTTTGAGCCAAGTGTTTCATGATCAAGTATTTAATTGTGTCTTGAATTGTAGGTGTTTGATTATTTATCATTTCCATTTTTATTCTTTTAGTATACACAAGCCTCTCTGCAGCAAATAAAGTGAAAATAACTTAAAAGACAAAGTGAAGTGGACCAATTTGGAGTAAGTAGACCAAAGAAATGAAAGAACAATCCATGTTTTAAAATAAATATAAACAGCACTGATTTAACTTGCGCATCTTGCATTTCTTCAAAGTTTGTCATTTACACTATATTTTACACATCAACCAACATCAGCAGAACATTGCTGAAGGCATATTTATCTGAAAGCATCGCTGTTCCATGTTTTCAGTGGTCTTGCTGAAAGAATGTCATTTGTCAGCAAATTCCACCAACTTCCTGTCTACAGGCGGCGGTCTTAAAAACATCTCATTGCTTTTTGAAAATGCTTCTATATACTGAAATACTTCCTAAAGTAGAATTTCTGACCCAACTTACTTGTAAAGTTTAACATAACTATTGAAAGCATTTAGTTTACGTTACAAAATTAATTTTATAAAAAAATGTCTGCGAATTGAAACAGGCCGGCACAACAAGACACTTGAAAATTTAAGAACCTGCTCTCTCTGTAATTTAAATCAAATCGAAGACGAATTCCATTTTCTATTCTCTTGCAATCATTATAATGCTTCACGTAAGAAATTTTTTGATGAAATAAACGACAAATATCGAAATTTTAATGATCTCGACAATATTTCAAAAATCCTGTTTCTTTTTAATAACGTTGATCCTTTTGTTTGTAGAACCATTGCTGCTTATATTTATGACTCAATGCTAAATCGACAATCAATGCTAGTTTAATTATTAGACATAATTATTTAATGTAATTCAGATTTATTAAGTAGGTAATACCATGTATATATATGGGAATACTGAATAAATTGTTGTTGTTGTTGTTGTTGTTGTGTCCAATTTTCATTACTCGCGTGACATCCGACTGTTCGCGTGACTGCAAGTGATCATAAATATGTCGGCTTCCCTAGCTCGCTTACTGTTATTTTCCTTTTTCTTTTTTACTCTGAAGGTGTGAAAGATCATTGAACAACAGACTCTGGATTGTGCTCGAATAGCCGTCAGAAGTACGTAAGCATCTAAGGTTTTAAAGTGATCGGTAGATGGGATAGCCCCATCACCACCCCTCCACCCCCCTCCCCCACCCCCCCCCCACCCCCATTCCACAAGGATCTCCACTCTTGCGACTATGTTGTTACGGTTTTAATTGAGGTTATATAGCAGTATGTCATTATTTTAGTTTAATTCTCTTGTATCCCGGCGCTGTGATAATAGGCATGTTTGCAGCGGTTATCAAACTGAACAAGCGATTTAATTTTCAAGTGACTCAAACCTTTTGTGTGAAAAATGGCGCGCTGAAACTTACAAAAGAAACAAAAATTATTTTGGAGGATTTTTTTTATTTCATTTTGTCGTGGCCCCTAAGCTTTGAACAATGTCCTTAAAAGACTTCTTTGATAACCTATAAGGCATTTAAAACCATAGTCAACCACTCAGCCACACAAAATGATAAGCCTGTGTTAAGAATAGTCTCTACAGCGATCGTGTTTTCTTATCTCTATATTTCCTCTGCAGGATTTTTCCCATGGAATACACTCCAGACCAATTGAATTACTTTCGCTTATGTCATATTGTTTTTAACTTGGTTCCGGAAGGACTACGAAGCGTCTTCAAACGAGAATGGGATTTCCTTTATAAGACACTTACACTTGGAGAATGGAAAGATACCCCACAAAATGGCCTCGATTTCTACACTAAAGAAAGTCCAAGAAGTCGCACAAGAAATGCGCGATGTCTGGCGACAATACAGAATGGCAACACAGCAGAATGGGACTGCACCTGTCTGTTTTTCGCCATCCTATATTCGGACAGCATTGGCACCACCCTCGGTCCATCCATCCGTACCTATGTTGATGATATTCGTCTGGTGCGAAACGATGTCGCTCATATCAGTGAGGCCGAACTTACTGATGCCGAGTTTCAGAACCATGTTGGAAAAGTGATAGCTGCATTCAATTATTTGAAGCTTCCTGTCACTGATGTAGAGGCTGTTAAAAACCAGACGAGCTTCCCCACAGCAGAAGTAAATAATTTGAACAAGCAGGCTATCAATCTTCAAGCCGAATTGAGACGAGCAAAATCAGATTTACAAGCGGCGAAAAACACATTACAGACAAAAGAACAACAAGTCGAAGCTCTAGCTTCTGACTTACAGACAAAAGAAAAACAAGTGGACGCCCTTACACAAGAAATTAATTCAAAAGTCGAGTCCTTCTGCAATCTCGCATTCAAGCCATCCCATGAGATCATCAGACGTTCAAACGATGTCGCGAGAATCAATAAAAAAATGGCCGAACTTGAAGATGGGAGTAACGGAGCAGTCAGCACCATTTATTTATCAGGAAATCCTGGGTGTGGCAAAAGTCAGATCGCTCGACAACTTGGGCAAGAGTTCTTCGACAAAAGGTCCCGTGAAAGTGAAGGTTTAACATTTGTCGCAACATTGAATGCAGAAACTCTTGAAACACTAGCTGACTCGTACAACAGTCTCGCTAAACAGCTGGGAGTTACAGAATTCACTTTGACTAGCCTAGCTAGCTCAGAAGTGAAAAGTGCGAAGGAAATAGTTCAGCGCCTAAAGAGTTTGATCTTGTTAAAGATAAAACAGTTCTCCAACTGGTTAATCATTGCTGATAACGTTGTTGACCTATCCTTGGTACGAAGCGATCTGCCTCCCACAGCCAGCAAAGAATGGGGTCACGGTCAGGTGCTAATTACAACTCAAGACAGCAGTGCCATTCCCTGTAACGCTCCTCACACTTCCCATGAGTCCCTTAGTAAAGGAATGCAGCCAGATGACGCAATAGAGCTGTTAAAGGAAGTCTCGCAGATTAAAAATCACGAACAGGCTGAAAAGGTTGCTGAGGCGCTTGAGTATCAGCCACTTGCCTTAGCAGCTGCTGCCGTTTACGTACGAACAGTCGTGAGTTATGGTTCTCCAAACTACAGTTGGTCAAGCTACCTGGAATGTTTGGAACGTGGCGAACGTAAAGCAACCGAAGAACCCCTTGCACAACAAAATCCAGCTTACTCAATGACAATGACTACTGCTGTTAAAATGGCAGTTCATAAAGCTTTGGATAGCGATGATGTTCTTCGCGAATCGTTTTGTTTCTTCTCACTATGTGCAGCCGATTCTCTCCCAATTGAAGCCGTTGTTAACTTTGTAAAAGCTCGTACAACGGGACGAACGGAAGAGTTAATCAAGGCAAAGATCTTAAAATCCTCTTTGATAACGTGTTTACATGATGAAAGTGGGGCACCCTTCTATTTAAAGGTGCACAATATTGTTCATGAGGTGCTTAAGACAGTTTCGATGTCCGACTTGGAGGTCACGAAAAGAGCTCAGTGTGTATCTGCAGCAGCCAAGATTTTGAATTCTCTGATTGAGGCAGACCTTAAACTGATGGGAGCAAGCAGGCAAGCGTGCGTAAAGTTGCATAACATTACTACTCATTGCAAAGCTCTACATAAAATTCTTAGCACTGATTTTGCGGTAAAAGATATTTTAATGAAGGAATTAACACACTCAGCAACTCCTGGCAACGTTGTAGAATGGCTTTGCTCATCCGCCCAAGTTTGTTGTGAGCTTGGTACTCCATCGGATGCAAATTTATTTTCCACATCCGCCTTTGATTTTATTAAGTGTATATGCAGTACAATACAGGAAGGCAACTTGTTAAAAGCTGA
The DNA here is from genome assembly GCA_022457155.1 of Cladopsammia gracilis. NCBI lineage: Eukaryota > Metazoa > Cnidaria > Anthozoa > Scleractinia > Dendrophylliidae > Cladopsammia > Cladopsammia gracilis. The sequence continues at coordinate 1,328,495 of JAJGOT010000156.1, forward strand.
GGTTTTCCTTATCCGTGGCAGGGCATTTCTAGAGCAGTGCGATTATGAACTATCACTGGCATTTTTCGAAAAGGCTAAAGACGTCTTTATTGCAATTAACGGAATGAGAGATGCAACCGTAGCAGCATGTTATGACTATCTGGGATTTGTTTCGATTCGCCTTGGTCAGTACGATCGAGCCAAGAAATATTACGAAGTATCTCTTGATATTCGAAAACAAATTTACGGCGAGAAGCACCCTGAAATAGCAAGAACCTATAACGGCCTAGGCATTCTTTACGATGAACTTGGACAGCACGATAAAGCGATAGAATATTACGAGAAGGCTCTGGTCATAAGCAAAGGGACTTACGGCGGCGAGAATCGTAATGTAGCAGTAAGTTACAATAACCTGGCATGTGTTTACACAAGCCTTGGACAGTACAATGAAGCGAAAGAATGTACCGAGAAGGCTCTGATCATTAGAAAGAAGATTTACGGAGAGAATCACCCAGATGTAGCGAGGAGTTATTACAACCTTGCTTGCGATTACAAAAAGCTTGGACACTACAATGACGCGAAAGAATGTGACGAGAAGGCTCTGATCATTAGAAAGAAGATTTACGGCGAGGATCACCCAGATGTAGCGAAGAGTTATTACAACCTTGCTTGCAATTACAGGGAGCTTGGACACTACAATGACGCGAAAGAATGTGACGAGAAGGCTCTGATCATTAGAAAAAAGATTTACGGCGAGGATCACCCAGATGTAGCGAAGAGTTATTACAACCTTGCTTGCAATTACAGGGAGCTTGGACACTACAATGACGCGAAAGAATGTGACGAGAAGGCTCTGATCATTAGAAAAAAGATTTACGGCGAGGATCACCCAGATGTAGCGAAGAGTTATAACAACCTTGCTGGTAAATACAGTTTGCTTGGACAGTGCAATGAAGCGAAAGAATGTAACGAGAAGGCTCTGATTATTAGAAAGAAGATTTACGGAGAGGATCACCCAGATGTAGCGAAGAGTTATTACAACCTTGCTTGCAATTACAGGGAGCTTGGACACTACAATGACGCGAAAGAATGTGACGAGAAGGCTCTGATCATTAGAAAGAAGATTTACGGAGAGGATTACCCAGATGTAGCGAAGAGTTATTACAACCTTGCTTGCAATTACAGGGAGCTTGGACACTACAATGACGCGAAAGAATGTGACGAGAAGGCTCTGATCATTAGAAAGAAGATTTACGGAGAGGATTACCCAGATGTAGCGAAGAGTTATTACAACCTTGCTTGCAATTACAGGGAGCTTGGACACTACAATGACGCGAAAGAATGTGACGAGAAGGCTCTGATCATTAGAAAGAAGATTTACGGCGAGGATCACCCAGATGTAGCGAAGAGTTATTACAACCTTGCTTGCAATTACAGGGAGCTTGGACACTACAATGACGCGAAAGAATGTGACGAGAAGGCTCTGATCATTAGAAAAAAGATTTACGGCGAGGATCACCCAGATGTAGCGAAGAGTTATTACAACCTTGCTTGCAATTACAGGGAGCTTGGACACTACAATGACGCGAAAGAATGTGACGAGAAGGCTCTGATCATTAGAAAAAAGATTTACGGCGAGGATCACCCAGATGTAGCGAAGAGTTATAACAACCTTGCTGGTAAATACAGTTTGCTTGGACAGTGCAATGAAGCGAAAGAATGTAACGAGAAGGCTCTGATTATTAGAAAGAAGATTTACGGAGAGGATCACCCAGATGTAGCGAAGAGTTATTACAACCTTGCTTGCAATTACAGGGAGCTTGGACACTACAATGACGCGAAAGAATGTGACGAGAAGGCTCTGATCATTAGAAAGAAGATTTACGGAGAGGATTACCCAGATGTAGCGAAGAGTTATTACAACCTTGCTTGCAATTACAGGGAGCTTGGACACTACAATGACGCGAAAGAATGTGACGAGAAGGCTCTGATCATTAGAAAGAAGATTTACGGAGAGGATTACCCAGATGTAGCGAAGAGTTATTACAACCTTGCTTGCAATTACAGGGAGCTTGGACACTACAATGACGCGAAAGAATGTGACGAGAAGGCTCTGATCATTAGAAAGAAGATTTACGGCGAGGATCACCCAGATGTAGCGGAGAGTTATTACAACCTTGCTTGCAATTACAGGAAGCTTGGACACTACAATGACGCGAAAGAATGTGACGAGAAGGCTCTGATCATTAGAAAGAAGATTTACGGCGAGGATCACCCAGATGTAGCGAAGAGTTATTACAACCTTGCTTGCAATTACAAAAAGCTTGGACACTACAATGACGCGAAAGAATGTGACGAGAAGGCTCTGATCATTAGAAAGAATATTTACGGCGAGGATCGCCCAGATGTAGCGGAGAGTTATTACAACCTTACTTGCAATTACAGGTGCTTGGGCACTACAATGACGCGAAAGAATGTGACGAGAAGGCTCTGATCATTAGAAGAAAAAATGCCTTGCATTCTGTTTGTCTTATACACTTCAAGTGACGTCTGGCTCGAGCATCTCTACATAGAGATCCGGAAAAACAACAGAACCAGTGCATTTTACTTACGCGTTGTGTGGACCTCTGCATTCAAACGTTTCTTTTTTACGATGTTTTAAAATTTAACATATACTCTAATCACTACTAATAAATAACAGCAAAAGAAATTTCAAAAGACACAAATTTATGACTTATATTGTCTATTCTCGGTAATTACATATAAAGAAAAACAGGAACAAAAGAAAACAGTAACAAAACAAACAAATTGGACAAAGGGGGAAGGGTGGGTTGAACAAAAATGACATCTTAGCCTCTAGCTCAAAAGGAGAAGAACTTTGCTGATACGCCTAAAATTGAAAAGATAGCGGCGGGAAAAGTCAGTGGAAAGGAAAGAGACGTAAATATATCGCGTACTAATTTGTGGAAAATATTTATATATGGCGAGAGGGAAAACAAGGTGTTACTAAACAGAAAAAGGTTCAATTTCATTCTTATATTGTGAAACTGTATTGTATTATATTGTGAAACACCTACATGAAGCTACCAAAATACCCCGAAAATCCTAGAGTATTTTGCCACATAAAACAAGATGTTTTCGTTTCGTTTGAAAAACCGATTCAGATTATCAGAAAACAAACACGACTGCAAATGGCTGGAATTAACCTACGAAAACGCCATTTCATCGAGTGTCACGTGACAAAATAGTCCACGAGTGTATTTTGTCATTTGGCAGCCTTGTTCGGGGGCCGGAACGTGGTTGACTCTTAGAGAGAGTCGCATGAAAAACACCGTCCCAAATCCATGGAAACTGAGCCTGTTCCAGACGTTCGGACAGTGAGTTCCAATGGCGGATCCAGACTATATCGTAGGGAGGGAGTGGGGATGCGAAGATAGGTGGGCCATCCCTAAGATCCGCCATTGGATTCTAATTCTCGGGAGGTAACACAAGAGTCGGAAAAACGACCTCCAATGTGTCCTCTCTGAGTTTACTGAAATTCAAGCACCAGAATCTTACTGGATCTTTTGCCAGTAGTGCTTGAATTACTTTAGACTGTAAAATAAGGCACTTCTCTCACAGGGCCTCTTTTCTCACGCCCAGGTGGACGTAGAAATGTGACTGAGTGACTGAGTCTTCGGGATGCTCGTCAGCAGTTTTGAGACGGAATCCCTATTAAGGTTGCTCCTCAGAGTTTTAACAAAAGCACCTACACTAACTATCATCAGCTACAAAATAAAGCCTAATTTTCTTGTTTTGTAATTTTGGTTCACTAGATTTGCTAGTAAGAATGCCAATATATTTATCCTTATTATTAGTTGTCACTTTTTAGGTAGGGCTGTAGCTATGGAAACAGAGCATCTAAAGAATGGCAAATGTTGTGCAAGAATGCAATATCTTGCGGAAAAGGTCAAGGCCAACGTTTTGAAAGAAAAAAACGTAGGGTCGTTCAGACAGTGTTTCCCATAATCACACAATTCCGTATATTTAACAATTTAACTAAATTGTTTGACAAATTATTTTCTAAAAAAAGTATGTGAAGGGTAGCGTAAGTATCTCAAACTATGCAAAGTTTTAGAAAAATTCACCGAAAGAAACGCGAGCCGGAAAATCTGCGGTTATTTTTGTTTTGCGACGTCATAAAATTTCGGAAAACATTATTTTCATGTGAGCTCGCGCATGCGTCTATAAAACTTTGAGGAGCCACCTTAAAAAAGAACTAGAATCTTGTATTATGGGCGTGGCAACAATTTATTTTTATGGGCGATAAAGTTTGTTACGTCCAAAGATTTCTACTTGTGCTGAGATTTTGAAAGCAGTTATATAGATCTATTTCAACAACAACAACAACAACAACAACGACAACAACAACAATAATCTTTATTAGTTAATTATCATACAACTTGCAATACTGGCCTGCAGGTAGCAAAAGCTAATCTTGCAGGCCAGTCAAGTTAATTACGTGGTTTTTATATTGAAATCGCTACACAAAAAGGAAAAAAAAAACAAGTGATCGAAGATACCTTGATAGTAACAACAAGAGAGTGTAAAACGGGTGGTATTTGGAGTCAACGAAACTGCAGATACCGTTAACGATCTGTTGCGTCACATTGGATCAAATGTAAACAGTGATAAGCAACAGACCACTACAAGGACCGATCAAACAATGTGGAAAGGCATTCTCTCAGAGTGGTACTACTGTCGGCCAAACCTGACATGATCAGCGCTAAATCATGTTGTGAAGTATTTAGTCGTAATGTTATGCCTAAGGTTTCTTTTATGTTTAGAGTTTCTTTATAATCGCGTTCATAGTCCAAGGTTATTGAAGGTTTAGCCCACACTGGTAGTCCCTAGGTTTTTGAGTAGTACTGTCTACCTTTATGAATTTGTTAAACTTGAATGTCGGTTTTTGAAGTAGGCATACTTGGGAACTAAAGCTGACCTTGGGTTTTACCTACACTAAGGTTCCTGTTTTGGTGTCTAGTCTAACTTTACAGTTTTACCCCTAGCTATTCCATTGATTCTCTAGTACTTGTTATGAACAGCCGTGTAGGTATTTCCTCTACTCGCTCTGTTAGGCCACAGGATATTAATTAAAAGTTCCCACGCTTAGAAGCCAAAATAGGTCTACAGGACACAGGATGTGCGGTAGAAGTCCCCACGGTCAGCAAACCCAAATATGTCTAAGATTAGGGTATATAAGTTGCTTGCAATCGAGTTGTAAGTCAGTAGAAGAAGTAGGAGTAGAAGAAGTTGAGGCGCTGTTGCTGAATAAACAAGAGTCCCGTTACCTCTCCTAGTTGCTGAGTGAGTTAGCTGCGTTTTAGCCCGATACAATCATTACGAGACTCCAATGACACTTCACCTATCTCACATATGTCGCTAATCATTCTAGAAATAGCTGTGATAGGGAAAATTTCGCAACGGTCACGCCACAAACAACGTGTGGCACATGGCCAAAGAGCAACTCAACCTACTAAACGATACATGTCAGCCGGCGCCATAGGGAGAGAAACAGGGAATGGCCTATACCATTCTGGAGACCACCATGACCTAATCTGCAGTGCAGTTTGCTTTTGCAAAATGTCGAGGGCTGGGGACATGGGGGAGGAGTGAAAGGGGTGGTTGCTCTCCTCCTCCCCCCTCCTTCGCCTTCCAGTCTGACTCCCACACCCTTTGTCGCGTCTTTTGACTCGCCTCAGACGTCCGAAAAAAAACCTCTGAAAATTTCATTCAAATTCAGGTGTACCCCCACCTTAATAGCAAAGAATTTCATACAGTATAGAGCTAAGAATTTTCTCTGCCGAAACATCACTGAACTGTTCAGATTTTTAACGATCTTGCAAGATTTACTTATTTAAGTACATTGTCCCAGAAAAGCTTGTGGCAGAGTATGTTGAGCACCTTGCCCAGATAAAAAAAAGGGAGACTGAAAGGGAGCGAATGGAACGGCTGAACCGGGAGCACAATGACATTGACTGGGTCGGACTGTACAACTCCGATAAGCTGTCGTCCTTGAGGGTGAACGAGGTATCATTGTACTTTTCCCGTCACAAAATCACCTTCAAAGGGAAGAAAGCTGAAAAGGTCGCAATGATCAATGCGCACATTGGCAGCTTGCTGGACAATTCTATGGAGCGTCAACAACCTCGGCAGCCCCCGTATAAGAAATGTGCAACAACAAGTGACCTCATCACTTTCCGAGGTCGAAACTGACTCGCAAAGTGATGTGGTAGATCGAGTTGTCGGTTCAAGCTCGAGTAGCTTAAGTGACGAATCGTCACCGGAGACTGATTTTAAACCAGAACCCCGTGCGGAAACATTACTGCGTCAAAATATGGACGAAAGCCGGGGCACGGGTTGAGAGAGACGATTATGTTAGTTGAGAGAAAATAGTTTTTTAATATAATTTTTCGACACCTGTAAATAATTTGGATTAATCTTGGTTGGTAGCTTTGCTTGTACATACAAGTTTTAGTTTTCCAAAGACTTCGCATGTTTGTTAACAAATAACTAAAGAGTCGACTTTAATAGAAGCGACATGGAGTAATTTTTTCCTTGCCGAAAAAAGTGTGATCCTCCCCGGGCTGCGAACAAAACAGGTTTGGCCCCCACCAATTTGTAAAACTTTGACTGATGACCCTCCTCTCCGAAGCCCTTACCATGTCTCCTCAGTAACGAACGTTTCTGATCATTTTCTGAAATTTTCCGAAGATTACACACTATGATGTCCGAAGATTTCCGCGGAAGATCCGAAGATGTTTCTATTGTAGACCGACACCGTTTAGCTCGGGCGCGATCCATTGACCGAATTCCGGAATAAAATCAAACGGAATAGTCTCTGAAAATTGTTTATTTAGGCACGTTTGCAGTATAATTCTGCCAAAAACATGCTTATCACGATAATAGAGAGGATTTAGTTTTCCAGTGGCTCCAAAATCTCTATATGTGCGGTTTTTTTTTGTGACCATTCTGTGTATTCTTATTTCGAAATACGGTCAATCGAACACATTGTCAGGGCGCGTTTTTTGGGGACATATTCTGGTCATTCTGAAATCAGAATACGTTAACAAAACTATCAATGTTGTTTACATTCTCACAAGCCAAAACTTTTCCAGGTACACATAGTCAAAGTAGTGACTTCTTTCCATATTTTACGAGAGGAATAGATGCAATAATTAGAGGTATTCTGTTTTTGGAATGGACGGAATATGTCCCATAAAAAACAGCACCCTTCATAAGGCCAAACATGGTAGCTAACGTGAAGATTTTGATGTGTCGAGATATGATTTTCCGCAGTGGGAGAAATCCTTGTATGTCACTGAAGTTCCGTGATGTAATAAATACACCTTATTCGATGGTTTAACAGATAATATGCGCGGATAAAATGTCCGCACGTATTATCTGTTAAACCATCGAATAAGGGATTTGTTATTTGCCTGAAATTCTTGTATTTATAAGAAAACCAGGATGCTAAGGTTTAATACCGGCGGCAATCTGCTGTGTAATCGTTTGGATATTTTGCGTGTTTACTTTCCCTTGTAAGGTAAAATGTAGTCACAGTGGAATAATAAAGTATGATATGGAACTCCCTATAATTCGACTGAACTTCTCGTTCGCTAGTACCATATACATAGGATACACAGTTTGCCCTGCTTCACTTACTAAGTAAAGTTGCCTCGTTATGGAGTTTCACTCAGATCAATATCTCGAAGAATTTCTTTTGACGGTTTCAGTTATTGGGCTATTGTATTTTTCCGTTAACTTTTTGCAACAATTTTACACACGAAACTGACTGCAAGGAATATTCTTACTAAGTGAATCGGCCATATTTTCACACAGGATCTGTGTAAAGACCTGTTATATCATAAGAACAAAGCAAGAAACGTATAAAAGACGCCATAACATACCATGTGAAAATATGGTTCACCGGTGAGGTTTCGAACCCTGGCCTTCGTCTGTGGACCATTTTTCCACAAAGAATATGTTATATCGTGTTTTTATACGCTAACGCGATTTAAGAACGTTGACTGCGCTCTTTTGAACAAAGTTGAGATAGGAGGGGAGAGGAGGGGAGGTTAACGTAAGACATTACAAAATAGTAACTCGAGTTACTATTTTCTAACACTGTAAGTTTATTTCGCCCATCACAATACATATAGTCACTAGTTACAATTCATAGTCATATACGAAGGCAGGAGATCTTAGCAAGCCCGGCCTGTTGGGCTTTTCAAAGAAGATCCCCAGTCAAAATTAACAATACTTCAATTACAATTCAAGTGATGGCTAATTTAAAATTAATCATTTGGATTCTTAACATTACAACACCTATACAATATTAGTCTAAATCATTTTGTATATAAGTCCTAAGAGATTTTTTAAATGAATAATAAGATTTTATGCTTTTTAAACTTTCTGGCAATTATTCCATATTTGCACCCCTCTGTACGTTATGGAGAATTTTCGATAATCAGTTCTTTGATAGTTAACATGTAATTTAGAAGAAGTTCGCGTATTGTAATTATGCAAATTCTCGTTTTTTAGGAAGTAATCATTAAAGTTTGAAGGTAAAACATCATTAAAGTATGAATACATAAATAGAGCAATTAAGAATTTGTTAATCTCATATATAGTTATTAGTTTCAATGACTTAAAAAATCTGCCTGGTTTCTTCTCTTCGTTTTGAGAATGTCATAATTCTAACTATTTTTTCTATATCATAAAAATCGGTTGAAGTCTAGTAGGATACGTACTGGCCCAAGTCATGTTGCAATAGATCAAATAAGGGTAAATCATAGAGTTATATATGGCAAGTATACTTTTCATAGATAAGTAATGCCTTGCTCTAGCTATTATCCCTGTCATTTTAGATTTTTTTTGTTGATATTTGATTTATGTGGTATCTCCATGATATTTCATCATCAATATATAAACCTAGAAATTTTGTATACTTTACTTGTTCAATTGGTTTTCCATTTATTGTAATTGATATGTTATTTAATGTTTTACTCTTTTTTGTTTTAAAAACAATGAAATGGGTTTTGTTTACATTTAATGAAAGTTTATTTGCTGAAAGCCATAACGTAATCTTATTTAGTTCCTGATTCATAGTGTCATATAGAGTATATATATCTTTATTTCTATAAAACAAATTTGTATCGTCTGCAAATAAAATAAATGATAAAATCTTTGAGCTTTCGTAGATGTCATTTATATAGATAAGAAAAAGCAGTGGTCCTAGCACTGATCCCTGTGGCACTCCACATTTAATGGTTAAGGTGTCTGATTTAATTGATTTATGTATTTTACAAATTGCTTTCTATTTGTCAAGTAATCTCTAAACCAGTCTAAAGCTATCCCTCTTATTCCATAGTGCTCCAGTTTTCCCAAAAGTATTTGATGGATGACTGTATCAAAAGCCTTTGCTAGATCTAAAAATACCCCAATAGTATTACCTTTTTGTCAATTGATTGTAATATCTTTGTTACAAGCTCCATTGTTGCTAAATTAGTTGATCGTTTTTTACGAAAGCCGTACTGGTTTTGAAACAAAATGTTGTGTTTATCGAGGTATTTTACTATTCTCCTATATACTATTTTCTCTAGAATTTTACTAAAACATGGTAGCTATTTCCAGTTGTTTTGGAACTACACCAGTAAGAAGAGATTGGTTAAATATATGAGTAAAAGGTTTAACTATATAGGTAGAGATTTTCCTCACAATTTTTGCTGGTATTTCATCATATCCAGAGGTGTCGTGAATTGCCTCCCAAGTGAACACGACAACTCACCGGTTGATAATGTAATCCGTTTTATTCTATTTCTCCCAATCACAATATCACAACGTTTTGCTTTGCTCACAGTCTAATACAAGTCCCAAGTGCTCTCACGAACTATTCACGATATATGATATATATTTACAATCACATTGCACGCATTCTTCTGATTCTTCGGTATCTAATCGAATGACAACGGATGTCACCTAAATCAAAATAATGTTGTTATCACGCGAGATTTTCCGCCCGTCATGCAATACAGATAGAATCACGTCTGATATGGATTATGCAAAATTATACTGGTAATTATAGCTGGTCACAGTTTCCGACACTCTCCCCCCATACATCTCCCGTTTGGAGATGTATGTTGACTTCTTTTCAGGAAACTGGATCACTACAAGCTAATACGATTAGTACAACACAACTCAATAGATAATGCGGAAAAGTTCAAAGTTTCTTAGTAGGTAAAATTGTTCACATTTCAATGTCCTTACTCATCGTGAGCAAGTTCTTGGAGGCGGAGCCTTGCCGCAACAGCCGCATTCCGCAAGGGCCTGAACACAGGTGCTTCTGGATTCATTTGTTTGCTAGTACTCGAGGTTTTCAAGTCGCAAGACAACTCAAGTGGGTAGAGATGATTCACTGCTCGCTCTAGGTAATCTCTTCCCGCCGGCAACTTGGCAGCTCGAATCACTCCGTCACGCCCCGGGTACAATTCTTCGACAATCCCTAGTGGCCACTTGCCCCTGTTGCGTTCTTCAGATCGTATGATGACTACATCTCCTACAGCAAGAGTGAGCTGTTTCCCACCGTGTTTCAGGTTGTGCCGTTCACGTAGACCCCTCAGATACTCCTTTGTCCATCTGCTCCACATCACGTCCTTGCACCGCTTGAAGTACTTTGCTCGCTTGCGTAATTCACGATCACCTTCGTGATAAGGCTCCATCTCTGGTAGATGGGTTGATCCCACGAACTGCATGCTGTTAGGTGTGATAGTGGACATTTGAATGTCGCCTTCCAGGTAACCAAGGGGCCGGTTGTTTAAGGTTACTTCTACGTCGAGAAGCACATCTTCCAGTTCGGTCCAGCTCAGGTATCCGTTTCCAATCGTCTTAAACAGAGCAGACTTGACGAGTCCCACCAACCGTTCGAATTGCCCACCCCACCACGGGGCGCGGCTTAGGTTGAACTGCCATTTGATGTTCTCATTCGCTAGGCTGTGGTGGAACCGCTCATCTCGTTGAACTTTTCTCAGCCACGTCGCTGCGGCAGAAAAGGTTTTCGCGTTATCTGAGTATATCTTGTCAGGTCTGCCCTTTCTCGCTATCAGTCGCTTGAGACTCCGAAGGAACTCGCCTGTCTCCATGCTTTTCCCAAGCTCAAGGTAAAGGGCTCGGGTGAGGCTGCACGCATAAAGGATGATGTACGCCTTTCCCTCTGTCTTCTTGGTTACGCGATACTTGATAGGACCAGCAAAGTCGACTCCCACAACTTGAAAAGCACGACTCCCTTCCGTCCTGTCTCGTGGTAAGTTTCCAGGCGGTGGTCTTGATGCGGCACTAGCCTGGAATCGGCGGCAACCATAGCACTGTTTGATCACCTTTTTGGTCACACGTCTCAATCTAGGCACTCGTAATTCGGATTCTCCAGTGTCAACAACTGTGCCCTTTCCACTCGCGTCACATCGATCTTTATACCAAAGTCTCCCTCGACAGCTTTGACGTTAACCGACGAGATTTCCACTTGTTTTGTTGTCGCCCCGAGCATCATCTCGATTCGTCTGAACTCCTTTCTCTTTGCTCGCTTTGGAAGCCTATTGAGTAGCGCCGCTGAAGCATACGAACTTCCAGCCCCGGTGTCAAGAAGAGCTCTACATCTCACGCCTTCCACCTCGATTACGACCACCGGATAAATCACAGCATTCCCGGCAGACTTGGCTGTCATCAGTTCTCCCCCTTTTCTGTCACAAATGGACGTGTGGTGTCTCTTCTGGCAATACCGACACAACATACGACTTCTGCACTCATCTGCCCTGTGTTTGCTCCCCGTGCAGTTGAAACAAAGCCGCTTGTTAGCAAGGAACCGCTTGCGTTCATCTAGTGTGGTGACCTTATCGCAATCATCTGACCAGTTGTTTCCATCACAGTAAACACACCCACGTGTTGATGTGCGCTGTTCCGTTTGCTGGGTTTGATAAAATCTGTCACGTGGCAGGGGTGGTTTTTCCTGGCGAGGTTCTCGTGACTTGTCAGATTTCGCTGGTATAGGATTCCGGTCTACCCATTTCCGTAGGGCCTCGATCCACTAACTGGGGAAATTTCCACTCTTGCCAGGAGTCATCGGTTCGAACCAGATCACTTCTTATCCCTTCAAGCTTATCTATTGTCGTTCTGACGTATCCGTTTACCTCTCCCAGTTTTCCCATTGTTTGTAACGATTGCACGTTTGATAGTAGTTTCTCGTGGAAATCATGAATGCGCTCCGGTTGGGTTCCGCATATTGCAGGCAACGACATAATGTTCTGTACATACGCATTTACTACCTCGCTCGTCTTCCCGTACTTTGTTTTCAATATATTTTTCGCGCGTTCATACCCCTCAGTGGTGAATGGCAAGCCATCAATTCCCGCTCTGACTTTTGTATCAACAAGCTCTTTGAGATATGAAAATTTGGTCACGCCAGGTACTTCACCGCGGTCAATCTCAGCTTCGAATTGGCTCCAAAAACGGAGCCAATCAGTTAGTTCCCCCTTAAACTTTGTTATGGTAAGCTTTGGAAGCTTTGCCGTCTTCTGTGGCTCTGTTGCCTTTGCATGAACCTTACGCGCGTCCTCCAATCTCTTTTCGTAGTCAAGTTTGAGTTCGAGTTGCGCTCGTTCAAACTGAAGTTGTTTCTCTCGCGCTTGCTCAACAAGGGCTTCTTCGCTTTGTTTTGCTAACAGGCTTACCTTTAGCTTTTCCTCTTCTAAACATTTATTTAGGTGGGTGATGTCTTCTTCCGCAATCCCTTGTTGGTTTTCCACCTCGAGGCTCCATTGCGTGACATCTTCCATGTTTTCCCCATACGCTAATTTTGCTTGCTCGATCTCAGCTTTTAAATCTTCAACCCGCTTAACAACCACTCGCAGGGTGTCACGTTGTCGTTCAATGCCTTCGGCGTTCCCCTTTTCGACCATTCCTTTGCTTTTTCCCACGGTAAACTTTAACAGCTGTAGTTGCGTGTTTGATCCTTGGTCAGCTTCTCCTTGATTTACAGTACTTTAACACATCCACTTTTTTCTGTTCACTGTCCCGTCCCGTCGGAGGTGCCACTTTGTTGTGAATTGCCTCCCAAGTGAACACGACAACTCACCGGTTGATTATGTAATCCGTTTTATTCTATTTCTCCCAATCACAATATCACAACGTTTTACTTTGCTCACAGTCGAATACAAGTCCCAAGTGCTCTCACGAACTATTCACGATATATGATATATATTTACAATCACATTGCACGCATTCTTCTGATTCTTCGGTATCTAATCGAATGACAACGGATGTCATCTAAATCAAAATAATGTTGTTATCACGCGAGATTTTCCGCCCGTCATGCAATACAGATAGAATCACGTCTGATATGGATTATGCAAAATTATACTGGTAATTATGGCTGGTCACAGTTTCCGACAGAGGTTTTATTTTCTTTTAACTGGATTATTTGTTCTTCAGCTTCTTTTTCCGTTACCGCTTCTAAGAAAATTGAATTTACATTTCTTTTTGTTAAGTAGGAGGTATAATTAATCCTGTTTTGAGGTATTTTATCGGCCAAATTTGGGCCAATATTCACAAAAAACTCATTGAATTTATTAGCTATTTCTTTTGGTTGGGTAAATATTTCATTATTATCCTTGAAACTATCTGGTATTTCTAGTTTACTTTTCCTTTTGTTTATTATTTCATGTATTAGTTTCCAAGAAAGTTTCAGGTTTCCTCTGTATTCATTAAATTTCTCTTCATAATACAATTTCTTAGCAGCTATCTTTAATTTATTAAATCTGTTGCGATATCGTTTATAATTTCTTTCATTCCTTTCAATTGGTTTGTTCAAGAATTTCTTATACAGTTTGTTTTTTGTTTTTCTAGACGTTAGAATACCTTTGGTAAGCCATGGAATTTTTCTTGAATACTTATCATTTTTTGCTGCTTTTAAAGGTATACTATTGTCATTTATAAAATGCTCAAGGAAATGCGCGCGCTATGATTGGTCAAACCGAGTTCATTATAACTCGATAAAGCACGCGTGTGACGTAAGGTTCATTAAAACCGTTTTCATTTTATAAAAGAAATAAAAAAAAATTGTTCCTCGTGCATTGTTGAGTTATATAAGCGCTTGGGAATTTTTAAGAACACTCGAGAAGTGCGAGAAGCACTCGCCTTTGGCTCGTGCTTCTCTGCACTTCTCTCGTGTTCTTAAAAATTCCCGCCTGCTTATATAACTCAATAATGCACTCGGCGCGTTTTTTATTTCTTTAATAACTCATAAAATTTGGAATAAAAGAGGTTATATGCTTCTTGAGTGTCAGCATTATTGATTACATCAAGCCAAGTCTCCTTTTCTAAAGCCTGACATAGTTGATTAATGGTTTTGTCATTAATTTGTCTATATTTCTTTTCTGTGTTTATCTTTCTTTCTTTCTGTATATCTCATCGTGACTATTATGTGGCCCTACAGAACGGTTAGCCAGCCCTGACATGATTAGCGCTCAACACTAGAAAGACCAAGAAAGCAGACGCGGCGGACAGCTGTTTCGCCCTTAATTGTCGCTGAAACAATGTAATTCGTCAAAGAGCAAATTCCAGAAACTTCCAGTCTACAGGCGACAAACTCCGCATACCATTTTGTCGCACTTTCCATTTGTATGATGTTTTTTTTTTCCTATATTAGTCTATAAAGTCACTTTCTATCCCTATTTACAGTTTTACATATATCAAAGGCATCAACGTTACAAAAACGCGCGTGACTTATTTTCATTTCTCGCGTGACAAGTGACTGGTGATATGATAAGATAAATTAGGTGCGGTTACACGGGACACTTTTACCGTGGTAAATGACTCTTTCACCACAGGAAACTGCATTTAGTGAGTGTGACCAACATTTCCCGAGGCAAATTCCCGTGGCTAATTCCCTACTTCCCTTGCCCGGTTTCACTTTCGATAAGTTTCTTCACTTCCATGGTGCGGAAGGACGTTGCTTCAATTCAGTTAACTATAATTGTGTTCAAATAGCCATCGACTTAGCCCGTAAGTATCTAAGACTTTCAATTAAGGTTTATTATATCAAAAGTGAATCAGTTCGCGTGCATGGGAGAAACCTCGACACCTTGACACTGACATTCCGTTTGACTGTGAAGCCTGTGAAGGCTGCGAAGCCTGGTTTCCATTATGATCGTTACCATCGCTGCGATCGCTACGATTGCTGCAAAAAAAGTTGAACGATTGCTGCGTTGACCGGTTTCCATATGACGGATCGCTACGATAGCTGGAGAATGGTTTCCCATATCATATCGCTACGATCGTATCGCTCGAAAGTGCTTCCCATATGATCGCTACGGTCGCTGACAGACGCTGAGTCGTTGTTGCTACGATCGCTGTAGAGTCATGATCGCTACGATTTGGTACGATCGTTCGCTCGAGAGTGCTTTCCATATGATCGCTACCGTCGTTGACAGACGCTGGGTCGTTGTAGCTACGATCGCTGTAGAGTGGTTTCCATCATGATCGCTACGATCGCTGAACTTTTTTTCAACGATCGTAGCGATAGTATGGAAACCAGGCTTAACGCGATAATGAGTGAAGGCTATTAGTCACAATCAGCGCGGTAAAAGAGATGGCTCAAAAGGACCTCATTTAATATTCAACACTAACATCAAACGATGTTTTTCCTGATCCGAAGACTGTAGTGTAGTGTATCAGTATTAAAGAATATATAATGAGGTCCTTTTCCGGCACAATCTACGATATCGGACACAATTGTTGAAACACTTCTTTGACTTCTTTCGGTTCATTGATCATAGTAATGACCCCGGTAATGTCCTGCCATAATACATAATAAAGCAGTTTGGCTTAACATTGAGGAGGAGGGAGAGCCACGCACATTGGATGGCGAATTCTCACCTTGAACCAAGTGTTTCAAGTAATCGTGTCTTGAATTGTAGGTGTTTGATTATTTATCATTTCCATTTTTATTCTTTTAGTATTCACAAGCCTTTCTGCAGTAAATAAAGTGAAAAGTGAAGTGGACCAATTTGGAGTAAGTAGACTCGAAAGAATAATCCATGTTTTAAAATACAAACAGCACTGATTTCTAACTTGCGCATCTTGCATTTCTTCACAGTTTGTTTACGCTTTATTTTACACATTAACATCAGCAGAATATTGCTCAAGGCTTATTCGTTATCAGTATCTGAAAGCATCGCTGTTCAATTTTTTCAGTGGTCTTGCTGAAAGAATGTCATTTGCCCGGCGTAGCTAATCGAACGAATCCGAACCAAAAACCAATCGAACCCAATCGAACTAAATCGTTCGATTGGAGTTCGATTGGTTCGGCAATCGAACATAATCGAACTGGAACTTTTGGGTGAGTTCGATTAAGTTCGATTACCGAATCCAATCGAACCCAATCGAGGCGATTGGTTAGATTTTGTTCGGTGGAAGAATTTCACCCTTTAACTGATCCTTTACTGACTTAAATAGCGGAGCAATTGTGAGAGATATTAAAACATTTCAATTAACTAAAATCTTTATTGTTACGGTGATTCGAAATTGATTAATTCACAATATAACATGAACAGCTCAGTACTTCATATCGCTCGGAATAATACCGAACGGGGATAATATTAAAATGTTTATACCGTCGTCGCTAAAGTTTCGGATAGATTACTAACAAGAGGCTAGCTGGTAGCCTGCACTCATGCGCTTGCATAATAACGTTTTATGGTTTATTTTAACTGGGTCACGCACCCCTTCCCTCTCAACGAATTTTGCGTGACATGTAAGTCTTGTTTTGTTTACATGTTATAAGATATCATTTATTACGACTGAATTTACAACTGAACTTAAACACGTTTTATAAGCATTTCTCTAAAATTAGCGACAACAGAAAGAAAAATTCAATCACAAATTGATATCAACATAAATTCCCATCGAAAAATGTAAGTGGCTTGACACGGGCACGCCGAAAATCACGAGGTCGCATGTCAACCAATCAGACCAGTGAAAGTCCTCCCGCGGGATACGGGAAACTTTAAAAAGACAAGGCAATTTGTGACTACAAAAAGCGGGACGAAAGCTAAAAATGGAAACAAGGACCTTACCGAAACCTTGACTCATACCGCTATGCGCATGAGTCAAAACGACCACTGCAACTGGATCTGGACGCACGCAACGGTGTGCAGTGTGTACAGAATAGTTACCACTAACGCTAAAAGTGTTCTCATTACCTCAAAGTAGATTTCTATTAAAACTGCAAGTGGTGTTTCATTTTTTTCTGTCAGCGGCCATAGCCCAGTCACAAGTTCACGCTGTAAATGGCCAAGCTGGCCGCGGTCACCATCTATTACCCTCAGAGCCGGACCTCTTTCTCCTCTTTTCTGCTTTACAACAAATTTCTCTCCGACACGGACGTTGAAAGAGCACTTGTGGTAGCCCTTTACCACCGCTTCCAGAATGGTAAGTTTGACGTCTGTTGCCCTGTCCGACATCTTGTACTCGTGTTTGAAATAGATGGTTTTCACGTTACGTCACGGCGGCCATATTGGTGTACAACTACAAAAGAATATTAATGAACTTCTTTTGTTATGTACACCAACATGGCCTCCATGGCCTTTGTCATTTGAGTCCCACAGGACTGAAGGTCACGTGAGTGAAAACCATCTATAGAAGCCAAAAAATAACTTACTTGACCGCAATGCTTTGTTTCAGACCAGATTAAACTAGTTTTATATTTCCGATTGTTGAAGTGTTCGATTATGTTCGATGAGTTCGATTACGTTCGATTGTTGAAGCGTTCGATTACCGAACGTTCGATTGCGTTCGATTGGCAAAATTTTTCGATGAGTTCGATTAAGTTCGATTACCGAACCCAATCGAACCCAATAGAGCGATTGAGTTCGATTAGCGTTCGATTAGCTACGCCGGGCATTTGTCAACAAATTCCATCACCTTCCTGTCTACAGGCGGCGCGGGCTTAAAAACATTTCATTGCTCTTTAGAAATGCTTATATATACTGAAATACTTCCTAAAGTAGAATTTCTGACCCAACTAGCTTGTAAAGTTTAACATAACTATTGAAGGCATTTAGGTAACGTTACAAAATAAATTTTATACAAATTGTTGTGTCCAATTTTCATTGCTCGCGTGACATCCCACTATTCGCGTGACTGCAAGTGATCACAATTATTTTGGCTTCCCTAGCTCGCTTACTTTTATTTTCCTTTTTCTCCTTTACTCTGAAGGTGTGAAAGATCATTGAACAACGGACTCTGGATTGTGCTCTAAATAGTCGTCAGAAGTACGTAAGCATCTAAGGTTTTAAAAGGATCGGTAGATGGGATACTGCAACAGGGCTGTTGCAACCCCATCCCCCCCCCCCATCTCTCCCACCCCTCCCCCCCTTCGACAAGGATCTCCACTCTTGCGACTCTGTTGTTACAGTTTTAATTGAGGTTATATAGCAGTATGTCATCATTTTAGTTTAGAATTCTCTTGTATCCGCCGCTGTGATAATAGGCATGTTTGCAGCGGTTATCAAAGACATCAAACTGAACATCAAACCGTTTGTGTGAAAAACTGCACGCTGAAACTTACAAAAGAAACAAATTATTTTGGGGGTGTTTTTATTTCATTTTGTCGTGGCCACTATGCTTTGGACAACCTCCTTAAAAGACTTCTTTGATAACCTATAAGGCATTTTAAACCATAGTAAACTACTCAAACACAAAATGATAAGCCTGTATTAAGAATGGTCTCTACAACGATCGTGTTTTCCTTTCTCAATATTTCCTCTGCAGAATTTTTCCCATGGAATACACTCCAGACCAATTGAACTACTTTCGCTTATGTCATATTGTTTTTAACTTGGTTCCGGAAGGACTACGAAGCGTCTTTAAACAAGAATGGGATTTCCTTTATAAGACACTTACACTTGGAGAATGGAAAGACACCCCACAAAATGGCCTTGATTTCTACGCTAAAGAAAGTCCAAGAAGTCGCGCAAAAAATGCGCGATACCTAACGACAATACAGAATGGCAACACAGCAGAATGGGACTGCACCTGTCTGTTTTTCGCCATCCTGTATTCGGACAGCATTGGCACCACCCTCGGTCCGGCCATCCGTACCTATGTTGATGATATTCGTCAGGTACGAAACGATGTCGCCCATATCAGTGAGGCCGAACTTACTGATGCCGAGTTTCAGAATGGTGTTGGAAAAGTGATAACTGCATTCAATCATTTGAAGCTTCCTGTCACTGATGTCGAGGCTGTTAAAAACCAGACGAGCTTTCCCACAGCAGAAGTAAATAATTTGAACAAGCAGGCTATCAATCTTCAAGCCGAATTGATACGAGCAAAATCAGATTTACAAGCGGCGAAAAACACATTACAGACAAAAGAACAACAAGTCGAAGCTCTTGCATCTGACTTACAAACAAAAGAAAAACAAGTGGACGCCCTTACACAAGAAATTAATTCAAAAGTCGAGTCCTTCTGCAATCTCGCATTCAAGCCATCCCATGAGATCATCAGACGTTCAAACGATGTCACGAGAATCAATAAAAAAATGGCTGAACTTGAAGATGGGAATAACGGAGCAGTCAGCACCATTTATTTATCAGGAAATCCTGGGTGTGGCAAAAGTCAGATTGCTCGACAACTTGGGCAAGAGTTCTTCGACAAAAGGTCCCGTGAAAGTGAAGGTTTTACATTTGTCGCAACATTGAATGTAGAAACTCTTGAAACACTAGCTGACTCATATAACAGTCTCGCTAAACTGCTGGGAGTTACAGAATTCACTTTGACTAGCCAAGCTAGCACAGAAGTGAAAAGTACGAAGGAAATAATTCAGCGCCTAAAGAGTTTGATCTTGCCAAAGATAAGACTATACTCCAACTGGTTAATCATCGCTGATAACGTTGTTGACCTATCCTTGGTACGAAGCGATCTGCCTCCCACAGCTAGTAAAGAATGGGGTCACGGTCAGGTGCTTATTACAACTCAAGACAGCAGTACCATTCCCTGTAACGCTCCTCACACTTTCCATGAGTCCCTTAGTAAAGGGATGCAGCCAGATGACGCAGTAGAGCTGTTAAAGGAAGTCTCACAGATTAAAAATCACGAAGAGGCTGAAAATGTTGCTGAGGCGCTTGAGTATCAGCCACTTGCCTTAGCAGCTGCTGCCGTTTACGTACGAACAGTCGTGAGTTATGGTTCTCCAAACTGCAGTTGGTCAAGCTACCTGGAAAGTTTGGAACGTGGCGAACGTAAAGCAACCGAAGAACCCCTTGCACAACAAAATCCAGCTTACCCAATGACAATGACTACTGCTGTTAAAATGGCAATCCACAAAGCTTTGGATAGCGATGATGTTCTTCGCGAATCGTTTTGTTTTCTCTCACTGTGTGCATCCGATTCTCTCCCAATTGAAGCCGTTGTTAACTTTGTCAAAGCTCGTACAACGGGACGAACGGAAGAGTTAATCAGGGCAATGATCTTAAAATCCTCTTTGATAACGTGTTTACATGTTGAAAGTGGGGCACCCTTCTATTTAAAGGTGCACAATATTGTTCATGAAGTGCTTAAGACAGTTTCAATGTCTGACTTGGAGGTCACGAAAAGAGCTCAGTGTTTATCTGCAGCAGCCAAGATTTTGCATTCTCTGATTGAGGCAGACCGAAAACAGATGGAATCAAGCAGGCACGCGTGCGTAAAGTTGCGTAACATTACAACTCATTGCAAAGCTCTACATAAAATTCTTATCACAGATTTTGCAGTAAAAGATGTTTTATTGAAGGAATTAACACACTCAGTAACTCCTGGCAACGTTGCAGAATGGCTTTGCTCATCCGCCCATGTTTGTTGTGAGCTTGGTACTCCATCGGATGCAAATTTATTTTCCACATCCGCCTCTGATTTTGTTAAGTGTATATGCAGTACAATGCAGGAAGGTAACTTGTTAAAAGCTGAGGTTTTCTTTATCCGTGGCAGGATATTTCTACAGCTATGGGATTATGAACTGTCTCTGTCACTTTTCGAAAAGGCTAACGACGTCTATATTGCAATTTACGGGGAAAAAAATGCAAACGTAGCACGATGTTGTGACTATCTGGGATTTGTTTCGTATCGCCTTGATCAGTACGATCGAGCCAAGGAATATTACGAAGTATCTCTTAATATTCGAAAACAAATTTACGGCGAGAAGCACCCTGAAATAGCAAGAACCTATAACGGCCTAGGTATTCTTTACTATCAGCTTGCACAGCACGATAAAGCGATAGAATATTACGAAAAGGCTCTGGTCATAAGCAAAGTGACTTACGGGGGCGAGAATCGTAATGTAGCAGTAAGTTACAATGTCCTAGCAAGTGTTCACAGAATCCTTGGAAAGTACAATGAAGCGAAAGAAGGTGATGAAAAGGCTCTGATTATTACAAAGAACATTTACGGGGAGGATCACCCAGATGTAGCGAAGAGTTATTACAACCTTGCTTGTGATTACAGGGAACTTGGACAGTACAATGAAGCGAAAGAATGTGACGAGAAGGCTCTGATCATTAGAAAGAAGATTTACGATGAGGATCACCCAGAGGTAGCGAAGAGTTATTACAACCTTGCTTGTGATTACAGGGAACTTGGACACTACAATGACACGAAAGAATGTGACGAGAAGGCTCTGATCATTAGAAAGAACATTTACGGCGAGGATCACCCAGAGGTAGCGAAGAGTTATTACAGCCTCGCTTATGATTACAGGGGGCTTGCACAGCACAATGAAGCGAAAGAATGTGACGAGAAGGCTCTGATTATTAGAAAGAAGATTTACGGGGAGGATCACCCAGATATAGCACTTAGTTATTTAAACCTTGCTTGTGATCACACGAAGCTTGGACAGCATAATGAGGCGAAAAAATGCGACGAGAGGGCTCTGATCATTACAAACAAGATTTACGGCGAGGATCATCCACATGTAGCGAAGAGTTATTACAACCTTGCTTGTGATTACAGGAAGCTTGGACAGCACAGTGAAGCGAAAGAATGTGACGAGAAGGCTCTGATTATTAGAAAGAAGATTTACGGCGAGGATCACCCAGAGGTAGCGATGAGTTATTACAACCTTGCTCGTGATTACAGGAAGCTTGGACAGCACAGTGAAGCGAAAGAATGTGACGAGAAGGCTCTGATTATTAGAAAGAAGATTTACGGCGAGGATCACCCAGAAGTAGCGGGCAGTTATAACAACCTTGCTTGTGATTACAGGAAGCTTGGACAGTACAATGAAGCGAAAGAATGTGACGAAAAGGCTCTGATCATTAGAAAGACGACTTACGGCGAGGATCACCCAGACGTCGCGAAGAGTTATTACAACCTTGCTGGTGATTACAGGGAGCTTGGACAGTAAAATGAAGCGAAAGAATGTGACGAGAAGGCTCTGATCATTACAAAGAAGATTTACGGCGAGGGTCACTCAGAAGTAGCGAAGAGAGTGAAGCGAAAGAATGTGACAAGAAGGCTCTGATCATTAGAAAAAATATTTACGGCGAGGATCACCCAGAGGTAGCGGAGAGTTATTACAGCCTCGCTTGTGGTTACAGGGAGCTTGGACAGTACAATGACGCGAAAGAATGTGACGAGAAGGCTCTGATCATTAGAAAGAAGATTTACGGCGAGGATCACCCAGAGGTAGCGAAACAATATGACTAGAAGGCTCTGATCACTTAGAAAAATGATTTTCGGGAGGATCGCCCAGATGTAGCGAAGAGTTATTACAACCTTGCTTGTGATTACAGGAAGCTTGTACAGTACAATAAAGCGAAAGAATGTGACGAGAAGGCTCTGATCATTTGAATGAAGATTTACGGCGAGGATCACCTAGATGTAGCGAAGAATTATTACAACCTTGTTTGTGATTTCAGGGAGCTTGGACAGTACAGTGAAGTTAGAACTATAAAATCCAAGTCTTGTTTTGTTTGCATAAAATGGATTTTCAATCTTTGTTATGAATGAACAAACACATAAAAATGGACAACAAAATCTTTTGAAAAATTTTATTCAAATACCTATTAGTTTACGTTTAAAAGCAAAACGCGTACCGATGATGAAATTCAAGAAATCAACACGACTGAATTTGAGCACGTTTTATAAACATTTCTCCAAAACTAACAAGAACACAAAGAAAAAGTCAATCACAAATTGATATCAACATAAATTCCCATCGAAAAATGTGATTTCCGTTTCCTTTAAGTCCCTCGACTGCTAGGAAATTCTTTAAAACTCCGCCTCTTTGGTTCTAGCAGAAATCCAAATAGGAAATATTGCCCCGCATTGATAAAAAAGTATGAAGTTCCTCGAAGCAAGATTTTATCCCTGAAAGCTCTTCTTTTTTCACTATAGCGGCTTCTGAGTATCCCTTAATTAGTATCCCCGTCTTGAGTGGCAAACCGCGAAAAGATGCAGTGAAAAACGACTTTGCAAACGGTTTTCTCGGCTAAACTCAACAAGAATGTTCAATGAGCCTTTATTGCAGCTGACGTGACATCGGCCGTGTAGCCGCGCGATAAACAAAGCCTCGCTTTGGTTTCAAAATTGCTAAGATCCCGGATGTTGCGTGACTTCATACGCGCCCGCGAGCTCAGTAGCCCTGCGCGACGCGACGTACTTGGTGTATCCCTTATTATTTTTTACACTTAGTTTTTATTTCAGTAGAAATAAAAGAAAAAAACAACAGTAGAATAGGGAATCGAACCCGGGCCGTATGATCTGCTCCATGCACACTATCCACTGTACCACCAAGGACTAGCTGCCGGAAACTGTAATTTTTAAGGGATATAAGATAATATGCTGCTAGCCCAGTGTAAGAAATTCACACATCAAGGGACTTCACAATCTTTATTTTCGTCTATCAGGAGATTGTTAGCTTCACAATCTCGCCACAATCTTCAACTTTCGAGGTAAACAATCTTTTCGAAACACTCGTACTCTCTTTCACGTTTCATTCACAACATCTGCACATTCTCTCCTCGAGCACATGATTCACTTGTCAATCAACTTGAAGCTACGCACGTGACCAGACACGTAACTCTACGTATGTGTAACGCAAACTACGGATTTCGGACACCCTGACCTAACCCTTGCGATACACTGGAAATACTGGGGCGCTTTCCATTTAACCAAAATTTCCGGAAATTCCGGGTTGGGAAGCGAATGGAACGGAAATTTTCCGGAATAAAATTCCGGAATTTTAGGACAACCTCGCGACTGAGGTTGTCCTAACGTTCCGGTGTAACGGTGCAACCAACCGGAAAATACCAGTCCGTCACCAACCTCGTCCCCAGGGTCTTCTCAGTTTTCAAAATGGCGGCGCTTCGTGAGAAGACCCTGGCACACAGCAGATCACGTGATCAAAATCTGCACTATTTGTGAAGATGTATTCAAAATGGCGGCCTAGAAAAAGAGTGAGAAGATCTGGGCACGAGATTGCAAACCAGGAGGAAAACAAACAAAATGGCGGCCAAGGAGGGATTTCTGTGGAGCCAAGTGGAACCATTTATCGACCTGTAAAGTTTTTCTTTGCCTTGCTGTTTCAAGAAAAATGATACACAGGCAATGAAGGTAAAAATTCGAAACGTCGCAGCTTACGAAATATGTTTCTTTTTTTCAAGGAAGCACGATTTTTCAAAGGAAAGGAGTATTAAAAGCTTAAGCTTAAATTGAAGGCTTACCGTCTCAGCTAAGGGACTTTTGGTTTCTTATATTATAGTATTTTCGGCTTCTTTTCCCACGATCACTCCCACAAGCAACAAAATAGCATGAAGTTTTTGTGGTAATATTTTTCTCGATTTAACCGTCGGTGCTTTTTCCGTTGCTCCTACGCGAGTATCATCACTTTTTTTCATTGCATTTTAAAATAATATACCGTCTTCCCTCAACAAAACACTTTTACTTGATCTTTTACTCGGAGATGGTTTGCTGATCCAGTCAGAACACTGACAGTACAGCAAAATATGTTAAATCAAGTGCTTTGTATTTACTCATTTCCGGGAATATCTCCCACCAAGTTAACATTTCAAAAAAAAAAGAAGAAAAGTGAAGACAAGTCAAAGTATTTTTCCCATATTTGTTAGAGGTGTTCGTCACAATTGTTTCTGAGGAAATCATGACCAGTGTATGTTGGAAATGACAGTAGCGTGATTGGTTATTTTATTACCAATAATAAAATAAAACAGCGAAATTAAAGATTAAAGTACATTTACTCCATTTCCAAATGCAGCTACATCTGCCCTAAATGGTGACCAGGGGATGTGACAGTATTCTGAAACCAGCAAATAAACAAGTCATGGGCCAAAGCTACTCGTCCCCCAATTTAAAAATTATCGTTTAACTGCTAAAATCTTTAATTCCAAATCTGCCAACTCTATACACACTTCCTTGTCAATCCCTATCTGGATATTATAATAATAAATATTATAATAAATATTGCACATGAAGTATACATACTGTGACTGACATAGAAAATCCCCTCTGGCAAATTGTAACCCTGAGAATGAATTGATGAGGAAACCCTTCTAAAGTTAAAATAATATATAGCTTTAGTCAACTTTGGAAGCTGGGCTTCCTAAATGTAGCCATTGTTTACAAAGGTTTGGTCACTTGATTACCTGATTGTTTTAAATCAAAGCTTCCCTGGCTGATGTGGCAGGGATGCTTGTGAACCCTTAAAACCCCTAGGCCATGTCAGTGGGAATCTTATGCTCCTGACACATTAAACAAAGCCAGACTGGACTGAATGAGAAATGCCTGGCCAGAAAGCACCCTGTTCTCCATGGTTGTGTTAAAAACTAAAATGTTAATAAAACATCACAAAGAAGCTAAATGTGTCATATGTATAACAAGGATGGCTCCCAAATAAAAAAGAAATCAGGGGCTATTCCTTCTCTGTTGGACAAGTGACAGAATGTCCTTATCAGACAGAAAAATCCACTAGACCTGAGCCATGATTGTCAAAATTCATCAACATCTCCCTCCTATGTGGAGGCTTTTGTCAGTAAAAAACTGAAATGTAGAAAATATAAAATGAGATGGGGCACATTACTTGTGTACACTTCACTTTTTCCTCTCCCCAGCCTCAGCTCAAAGACTTCTTATTGTGGCATGAAAGAATGTTTCACAGCTGATTATATTCCCAATTTTTTTTATTGTATTAACCCAATGGCTTGCAATGATTACCATTCTGAAATCCAGATAGTTCAAGCCATATTAATCATATCATTTTATTCATTCAAACAGACCGGCTCTTAAACCTTAAGCTGACTATAGACAAAAACAGGTAACTAGCATTCTGTTGACATGTATTTCTCAAAAGTGGAGAAAACCTTGAGCCTGAAAAGATGTTCATGTGCAGAATGTTTGCTAAGAAATTGAAATATTAACGATTTTGAAAGTTAAGCAAAAAACACCCTAAGATCATTGGTTGAAACAAGTTGGGATGTGCCCTGCTTGAAAGCTAAGCAAAAAAAAAACACCCTAAGATCATTGATCCAAACAAGTTGGAATGTGCCCTGCATGGGTGCCTCTAATCTCTCTCATAAACTATATGATATTACATGCCTCTTTTGACTCATTTTTGCCACAAGAAAAAGCATCAGGGCAAAAGGCCTGCTGTAACAGAACTACTGGTATCTGGAGTGCCTGGGATGATTTGCCAGCTATAAACTTCATTGCTATTTCAAAGCAAAATTTTAAAAACAGTTCTTAGGCCTGAAATGTGGTTGGGAATTTTGAGGGTAGGATTTCCATATAATCCCACAAATTAACTATGAATAAGTTCTGAACACTGAAACAATAGCCAGAACAAAACATTGCCTAAATAAAAACAATAGTGCATATTTGCATGTGCAAAATTAATGTTGGGGGTCATTAACTGAAATCTTGCCATTTTTGAGGTATGCATACCTGTTTTGTTTTTTATTGACATGTTTTAAAAACTAAATTAAGCTTAACTTCAGTCAAGCTGTCACAAGTGAATAAGTAACTGAACAGCAAACAATTGGCAGGTCTGCTTTATTTATAAAGCCATAAATAAACTGAAAAACAAAGAAAACAAACTGTATAAAACAATAGAGCGCAAGCCAATAATAGGTAGAAAGCGAAACATGTGTGTTTTACACCGAAGTTCAGCCAGTATTCTAGACTCTATTAAATTACATTACACCCAGCGTTCCCCATTCCAGTCATTCCAAAATTCAAAAATTATCACGTACCGGGGGGTAAGTGGCGAATGGTCAGTTCAAAAAATCAAGCTTATGGGTCTCGCAGTTTCGGTTATTTGAGCGGTTCTCCACGTCTCGGTGTCTCGATTTATTTGGTAAAGCCTTACTATAGTCTTTCTTTCCGCCTCGCATTTTGAAAGTTTTAAAAGTGTAGGGCTCGCAGAAAAAAATATCTCGAATTTATCATTTGCCACCCGTTAACCTGCGTAAACGCAAAACCTGATGATCGGCGAATTATCTTTAAATCTTACGCTTGTTGGATCATAGCCACATCGTCTGGAACAGTTGCAGTTTTGTTAACAGTTACTCAGGAAAACTGTTCAACTTCCAAGTCTCCAAGACCTTCGATATAGCATTGTTTTGGTTTCTTGAAGAACCTGCCTTGATCCGCCATCTTTGCTTAGAAAAGCGTAAACCAATCAGAATTCATGTAAGAATCAGGATCAATAAACCAATCAGCGGTCGTTTTAGATCGCTATGTCCCAGGGGTTTCTCCTCTCAAACCGCCATTTTGAAAACCGAGAAGCCCCTGGGAACGAGGTTGGTCCGTCACAGTTATCAGAATTGATAACCCCGTGACGTCACAATATGGCGGCATTTCGTAGCTCGGCGAGTCTTCGGGGTACATTCATTTTGTTCGTCAATTTTTTCGGTCGTGTTCGCCTTTTCTACCCATGGTTCCAGGCGATCATCTTTAGTGAACAATGAACTTCGAGTGTGCACAAAATGGCGGCCGTTTGTGGTTGATCGTGCGAGTTTTTGCCACTTGATTCAAAGAGATGGCCCAAACATGACAGTTTTTTCAGGTATGTTTGTACTCTTTGCCGTCAATTTTAAGCTAGTTGCGCATTTTTGTGGAGAATGTAGAAAAAATCCTGTATTCTTTGGTAATTTTTCTTTTGATTCATTGCATATTCCCGGCATAGTAAATCGAACCCAATCGAACTAAATTTCAATCGAACTCAATCGAACTCAATCGAACTCAATTCATGG
Organism: Cladopsammia gracilis; assembly: GCA_022457155.1. Taxonomy (NCBI): domain Eukaryota; kingdom Metazoa; phylum Cnidaria; class Anthozoa; order Scleractinia; family Dendrophylliidae; genus Cladopsammia; species Cladopsammia gracilis. The sequence continues at coordinate 1,356,802 of JAJGOT010000156.1, forward strand.
ATTGAGTTCGATTGAGTTCGGCAATCGAACGAAATCGAACTCACCGAAAAGAAAAAAAATCAATCGAACCCAATCGAACGTTCGATTTTCGAACTCATGATTTGTGTAAAACAGGCGTTGAAAATCATATCCATAACCAGATCTTGGAAGCTCGAGTTACTTCAGCTCGGAGTGTACGTAGCGCACGTGTTTTTCGTAAACGAAGAAATCCCGCAGAAATGGCTTCAGATGTGCTGTGGATTAAAAGCTTCAAATGCGTAGTAAAAGGCTACCAGGAATGGCGCTTTGACGTCACTGTATTTTTGCATAAAAGTAACCCTTCGAGTTGTCTTGCCGCTTTTGAAGTTAGCTAAAAGAGGAAAGGGTACAACAATTTCGGAATACGCCCGCGGGAATACTGATAGCTTTGCTCTTTTTCTGTTCTGTTCTCTTAACTGCCGTGGACAGTTTATAAATGGGGTTTCTGTTATTGAATAAATTGTAAAAAAGCACAAGAAAAACCTGCTTTGATGGGCTTGCTTTGGGCTTGCTTTGTATAGGTTTACAAGAGCCAATCGAACGCAATCCATTTAATTGTGTTCGATTGAGTTCGGTTTCCGAACTCAGTCGAACACAATCAGATGGATTGAGTTCGATTGAGTTCAATTTGTTCGATTGAATTCGATTTGTTCGGAAATCGAACTCACTGAAAGTCCGGTGTTCGATTTCGTTCGATTGCCGAACTCAATCGAACTCAATCCACGGATTGAGTTCGATTGAGTTCGATTTCCGAACGTTCGATTTACTATGCCGGGCATATTCGTCGAAGGGCACAAAGAACTTTACGAGGGCATCGTGTTTTTATGATATACTGTCTGATTCCGCTACTGACCGCCATGTTTACTGCTTTTACTTGTAGGGAATGAGTAGTATCAAATGGCGAAATCATGGAAGTTCACGCGAAGAAAATTGCCAGTTTGTGTCGTTTTTGTGTGATGAATGCCCTTGACTGGCTAAGAATCTTTCGTGATCTTGGAAAGTTGTCAAAGGCAAGTATGAATGCAATGTGCACTTTCACTGAATAATTAACAGTCTTTGATAGCAATTGTTTTGTTGTACATGTACATGTATGATATTTATTTATTCCAGATTAAATTTTTGGTCATATTATGAAAAATCACATTTATGCTAATCAATGCAAATGTTTGACACTGCAATCAGTCAATGAAGTGTATGTTGTGATTTGCCAGGTACAAGAATTTGTTTCAACACAAAGGGCCTAAACATAAATGTTTCTACCATAAAAACAGACAGGTACATGATTACCCTTTCTTTCAGGTACGTGACTGGCTCCTGAAGTTAATTGGAATGAGTGATCCCAAAACAGATGCAGCAGTGTTGAGAAAGAAGTATGATTTTAAGGAAGAGGTTCTTGCATGGCGAATCAAGCTTAGGAAGGAAAGGTCAGTTTGTTTCCTATATACTTTTTGTGTGAATGTGCTGGCTTAAATTTATCTTTTGAAACTTATTTATTTTTATTGTATTTTTTTTACATGTATATAGGTCATTGTTTTGTTTCCAGATATACATGTAAATTTATAATAGTCTAAAACAAACAAAAATAAAAGTGAGGGTGGTTTGAAATAGTTTAATTAAGACCAAAAATAAACTTACACCATACCACATCTCGACAGAACATGTTCTCTCCCTTTGTAGCTCAGGTTGTACCTCCCCTTTGTACGCCTTTTTGTCTACCGGTTGCCACCCCTTGTAAACATTCTGTTTTTCACAGTACCAGATGTCATTTGTTACCAATTCAATACAATTCAAATGTCGAAAGTTATGGTTTAGTTTACATGTCTGAACTTTGTAATATATCCTGGCTGGCTGGCTGGATGACTGACTGACTGACTGATATGCTGGCTGGCTGGCTGGCTGACTGACTGACTGACCGACTGACTGACTGACTGGCCATAGGTTCAGCCTACCAGGTTTACAGATTGTAAGCCAGCAAGCCCTTTCTTATATTTTTTCTTTGTGTATCATCTGTAGGTATTTGTTAGATAACCAAGACCAGCATGTTTCCCTAAACGGTTCAGCTCTTGATAAAGACCTTGTGAAGATGGATGACATTCTGAAGGATAACAGACAGAATTTGCTATTTGAGCACTTTGTGAAGGGGGTACCAAGATCAGATGTACCTATTACAGTGGTTTACACTACCGAAGAAGAGAGAGCCGAGGCAGAGGACATTAGCAATGCTACCAAGAGTGAAATACTGCGAAGAACAGAGAGCCAGGTCAGTCTGCTATCTGACGAAGATTCGAAAGCTGTATTGGGACAGAAACTTACTGAATTTAAGAGAAAGCAAGCTTCTCTGAAAAAAGAAGTACTAATCTCTTTCTACCTCGAAGTGTGCGAAGAACTGAAACTAAATGAGGATGCTGATGAGCAAATTTTGTTCGTAGAAGATCAGTCTGATGATGACGATTGTGCCCCACAGTGAACATTATTTAATAGTAACATTTCCTGCTGTTGAGACATGTCGAGGTGGCAAACAAGAACTGTGTACAAATTTTAAATATTTTGGGAATGTCTTGAATTTTTTTCATGCCATTTCTAAACTTTCTGAGTGATACTATCTACGCCAGTATTGAAGAGACAGGAGCGCCACAACGAAGGAACAATAACAGCTTTAATAACAACCAAACGTTCGTACAACAAGATGGCCGCTCAGGATAACACGAGGAAGGAAAAACATGCGTGCGCATACACTAGTAACAATGCTGTAGAAAATAGAAAATTTCGAGGAAACTCTTAAATCTATAAAAAAGACACTTAATATGTGGAAGTGGAGGGGGCTTACTATTATAGGGAAAATTCAAATAGTTAAATCATTTGCTATTCCAAAATTTATGTCAAAAGCAGCTGTAATTTTTGTTTCGAATGATCTTGTAAAGGAAGTTAACAAAGAACTTTACCATTTTATTTGGAATGGTAAGGACAAGGTCAAACGGGTGGCGTTAATTAACGATATAGAAGAAGGCGGTCTGAAGATGCTGGATTTAGAATGTATGATTCGGGCTCAGCGAATTATCTGTCTTAAAAAATACATCGAAGACTATATTAGTCCTTGGAAATTTGTTTTAGATCATTATTCGGAGAAAGTAGGTGGTAAGTTTATTTTGCAGTGTCATTTTGATTATTGCAAATTACCTATTTCTTTGCCAATGTTCTATAAAGATTGCCTTGAGGCATGGTCCTACCTTACAACGAAGGAGGTAGTTTCTTATCAAGACATAATGAATCAAGTAGTATGGAACAACAAATATATTCTCAGTCTAGGAAAATCCATATATCAACCTTTCTTTCGTAAGCAGGGTTTAAATAAAGTTGGGGATTTGGTCTCAAAGGATCATATTTTCCTGAAAAATACGAAAATTCTAGGAGCTAAACTAACCTTAAGTCAAAGATTCGTTTTGATGGGAATAGTCGACGCTATACCTAGTGAATGGCGCAACATTATAAAAGAGAATACGTATTCCGAACCATTTCAGTTAAACGAAGACTGTTTTCAATTGCCAGTAATGGGTGAGAAGGTTGACCTGTTGAGTATCTCCTCCAAAATGATATATAATGAATTCAAGTCCCATAAGGCGAGACTCCCTACAGCTCAAGTCAGAGTTAAAAATAAATATCCAAGTCTTTCTTTTGACTGGAAGAAAATTTATTCGTTAGCTTTTAATGTTTCTTTGGATACGAAATTAAGAGCTTTTCAATATAAGCTGTTAAATCGTATCATATTTACTAATGACAAGCTGTTTGCTTTCAAAATCGCTGATTCTCCTGTTTGTACTTTCTGTGAGAATGAAGACGAATCCCTAGAGCATTTGTTCTATTTCTGTAATGTGACAACTCTCTTTTGGAAGGAGGTGTTATCTTGGATTGCAATTTATAATAATGAAGAATTAGAATTCACGTTTAAAGATATATTTTTTGGCAAATTTGATTTAGAGAAAGATTTTATGCTGATTAATCATATTCTATTATTAGCAAAATTGTTTATTTACAGATGTAAAATTGATAAAATTGTTCCATCTTTTGAAATTTTCAAGGCTAAACTGAAAGCCAATTATAACCTGGAATTCTTTATCGCAAGGAAAAATGGAACTCTCTTAAAACATTTCACTAAATGGGACTCCTTTAGTTCTGTTTTTTCCCCTTTATAGCTCCCAACTCCTTCTATCTGGTGATCTATATCTTTAAAGTGAAAATTACTACCTTCAAACTCGATCTCAAATAAAACTGATATAATTTATATGACATTAAAATTTTGTTACTGCCCTTTCAATTGTATTTGTTTACTAAAGGGAATTTTTAGAAGAAAACCTAGTGCAGTGTTTTTTTTTTTTTTTTTTTTTAATTTATATATATTATTATTATTATTATTATTATTATTTTTTTTTTTTGTAAGTGGTGTAATGTAGTGTAAAGTAGTGATGTAATTTTTGCGTGAGGCGATTGTGTAAGTGCTGAGATCAATGTAATCATTTTAGTACTATAGAGCGTATGCACATGACGTCACGGCGGCCATATTGGTGTACCAAAACAATAGAACGGCGGCCATGTTGGTGTACCAAAACAATCCTGTGGGATTTGAACGCTTTTCGTATGTTAACACTTTCTTTTGTTCCAATAAATTTGCATAGCTGCTTGCCACGTGAGTGCATACGCTCTATAATTAGTGTAAGTAAAGTGACGAAAATAATAAAATAAAAAAAAAATAAATAAAACAAAAAACAATGCCGTAGGCACAGCCTGCTGGCGTAACCTCTTCTTCCATGTAAAATAATGCGAGCTAACTAAATGTCTCTGTTCGAAGGACTGAAAGTACTTTATGAAAATTGGAATCTAACACCGAACCGCAGAGGTGCCACATACGGGCTAAAATCTAACATAGTCATTCAGGTATGAAGGAGGTCTACGCTGTCTTTGGGGTCTTGGGCCAGGAGGTTCTGGAGATGAACTGGGAGAGGACCACATGGATTGATCTGGGGCTGTGATGCTGGTGCTAGACTCCTCTTGTACAATGGGCGGAGAAGGTATGCGAATGGGGGCATCAGGTGTAGAGTTATCACTGGTGAAGGACGTGAAATGCTCTTCGTCAGATGGCACGGTGATAAGCTCAGGCGGCACCGGAGGGGGTAGCCGTGGGTGTACTGTGGCTGGAGGCACTGCGGGGATTACAGGAGAAGGCTCGTTGTACTCGTCTCGAGTGGCGGGAAGACCGTGGTGGTTGGACACTATAACAGAGGGAGGCACGGCATAGCACTCAGACAACTTGACTTTGTAGGAAGTAGCTCTGAGTTGTGAGCCACTAAACTTCTTCACGAAACACCAAGGGGGGTCGACGGAGACGACAATATAGCGATCACGAGCACGGGACTTGTCCTTGTCCGAGACAAGGTAGACAATATCTCCGACTAGTAGCGGGGGCGTGTTTGGGACAAGACCACGAGGGTTTTTGGACTTCTCACTAAAGGCGTGGTTAGTGGCACGATGTTCGTGTTTGTCAAGTATGAGTTGGTAGTCAGACAGCGGCAACTGTTCATGAGTGAATTGGTTGCGCTGAGTCCACAACTCGCGCGATGATAGGCCACGGAGACGAAGACGGGAGTTAAGGCGTGCGGTGGAAAGAGAGAGACCAACTTCGTTTACTGGTTTTCCACCAGGTTCTTGGCGAATGAGTTCTTCTTCAAGCTCGCGGACAGCCTTCTCCGCAACGGGGTTCTTGTTCTTGTTCTTCGCATGACCGACCTCGATTGTGACGTTGAGGTGTTTGAGTGAGTCGTTGTTGCACAAGGACTTGAAGCCAGGAGCGGGATCTACACGTATAATCGCTCTTGGGCCATCGAGTTGGTGTAGACCAACGATTAGTTGTGTGAGGACATCACGGAGGGTATCATGCTTCTCGTCGCGTAACAGGCAAGACGCAGTAAAGGATGTGGTGCATTCTCGAAGCACAAGGATCAACTGACGATTACGCTTGATTACGTCCGCTGCGAAGGAGACGCCCACAACTTCAGGGGGGTCGTCAGAAGACTGAGAGACCAATGATTTCGGAAACGTCAGTAGGGAGGCACATGTGTGACAGGCAGACAGACGACAGACAGACGTTGGAGACAGACGAAGGTTACAGTTGTCGAGGGCCTCAAGTACCCGTCTCCAGTTGGTCAGGAGTGCTTCAGGCGTATCGCCGCCGCAGTAGAGGTCGTCAGCAAGTTTAGCCACACAGCCTTCTTGAATCAATTCTCCCAGAGCGCGACACATCATTTCTTCAAGGGCGGTCTCTGAGCCTGGCATCCCCATTGCTGATCTTGTGTATACCCGGATTCCTTTGAAGGGTGTTGCTACACCACAGTACTTCAGAGAAGATGGAGATAGAGGTATCTGATAGAATGCTCGAGTGAGATCGGTTTTGATCATGTAGTGCCAGGGAGCGATGGTGCGCAGGGTTGTGTCGACGTCAGGCATTAGTGATGGCTGAGGTTTACTATACCGCGCAACGTCGGCAAATGCAGTCACGAGTCGGTGACCACCAGAGGGCTTTTTCACGAGGAATGACGGGTTAAGATATTCGACAGTTATGCCGAGGTCCTCTGGGCGACGGAAGACCTTGGCTTGTTCAAGCTCGTCAAACTTAGCTTGTAGCTCTAATAGTTGGTTACGGGAGTATTGAGGAACGCGTCCTTTCCGTTGAGGGGGCTGTACAGGACCAATATTCACTGTTGCTTGAATGGGGCCAGCCGAGCCGTTATAACCACTTATGTCAGCATCAAAGACGCTATCGTATGTCTGCAACAGCTGTCGGAACTTGAAACGGATATCTTCAGGCAGTAAGTTGTCAGAGTCTACGGACACGGTAGACGAGAAGGGTGGGGAACTCTTGGGCTGTGCGGGTTGTGTCTGATTGGTGGGTGCTGAGGTGGTGGTCGGTGATGGTATGACCGCTGTAGGTAGAACCTGGCTGAGGTGCTCGTGGCGGCCGATGGCTTTAGGTTCATCAAACATGTTGACTAAACGGATTTTGGTTCCTACGGCTTCCAGGATTTGGGGCTTAGGCCAAATGCAGGTAGGTTTGGTATGCTTTGATATGGGAGTGTCTGTGCGTGGTTGGAGGGCGAGTACACGATCTTCTCCTAGGTCGGAGGGGACATCCAGCTCCACGTACTCACCAGGCCAAACAACAGTCGGGGACGAGGATGCGCGTAGGATGTAACTTTGCGCGCGCCGCACAGCATGGGAGCCAGTGGTTGGGTCACCAGTAAGTTCATAGTGGATGATTTCTGAGTCTTGAATACGTACTTGGCACTTTGCAGGGCGAATGGTGATGTCGTTGGTAATGAGAAAGGGTGTGCCAGCTACAACATCTACGTCTAAGTCATCAACAACGAGGGCATCAAGAGCGAGTTGTTTGTTTCCTCGGGATAAGATGAGACGAGTCTCGCCAACTACAGCTAAGGGAATCATACCGTCGGCTTGCAATGCTTGTTGGGAGGACTTTTCAATGGTTGCGCCGATAGAACGGGCCACAGAAGATTTGATCATGCTAGTCTCCGCACCTGTGTCGAGGGTGAGTTGTAACGGATGATGCTTGTAGAAAGCCTTGAAGTGGGGTGACTGCTTAGTACTGACGCGACGCGAGACTGAACGTGCTGAGGTACGTGGTGGGTGGTCATCTTCATCGAGGAAGGGTGAGGGCGCATAATCTGTGTAGTCAGGTTCCTCATCGTCAAGGGTAGACGTAAGGCGAGATCGAGACAGGTAAGAACGGTCCTCCGGGGGTAAATACGAGCAAGCGCTTAGATAGTGTTGGTCACTGCGACCTGCTTGTTTACATAATGGACAGGACTTTGGTCGCTTGTTAGCAGGCCATGGTTGGGGGGACGGTTTGTAAGAAGGGCGAGGTGGAGGCTGTCTGAACCTCGGGGTAGTGGTGCGCAGTACTTTGGTGTCAGCGGCAGTGCGGAGCTCTTCGAGGAGAGAATCTAGCGCCTGAGAAATTTCAGGTTTCAAAGAAGCTAGTGTCCTGGCTCTTAACTCTGTGCCGTAACGCTGCTTTACAAGACCAGGTAGCTCGGTATGGATGAGTCTTAACCATGTTAAAACCACCACGTTTTCATGCGTGGGGGTCATTTCCTCGTCAACTGAAATGGTTGCGCCGTGGTGGGTTATGTTGCTATTGGCAACAAGCAGATTATCTTCGGTGAAGGACATTAAACGCTGGAATAAGTCTTCAGGACGTTCATCAACTTCGAGCTTTATGTTCGAGAAATCTAGGAAGTGTGCACCAGTAGACTGGAAGCCATAGTGGGCCCTTATTGCTTGCTAAATGGAGTTGACGGATGTGGAATTTTTCACGATAGTATTACGTGAAATAATAGGGCAAAAGTTAGCGATTTGTCCTAACATGAGTTCGAGATGTAAGTTTTTCTGAAAGGCGGTACGTCGGCGAGTAGTTGGGACGTCTTCCCCATCGGGAGTGAGTCCTCTATGGGGGGAAGCTGGAGACTTTTTCTGCCACGTAAAATTGTCCGCTAAAAAAGGTGCGAAATTAGCGTCCAGGGAGAGGGAATACTGAAGATTATGCCTCCAGGCTTCGAATGTTGTGATAGACTTGTTCTTTGTGAGGGACCATTGCTTAGGAGCTCTACTTGAATTCATGCTGTAGCAATATAAAGGAACAGTGAAGTGATACTTTCCTTAAGTTGAGAAGACTGTTCAGAGTTCGCTCGACCACAGAATAGGTAGACTCGTTGTTGCTTGGATCAGCGAGACGGCTCACGGGCTCTCGGGACGTGGATAAGTAGTCGCTGCCACCACGCCAGTATTGAAGAGACAGGAGCGCCACAACGAAGGAACAATAACAGCTTTTATAACAACCAAACGTTCGTACAACAAGATGGCCGCTCAGGATAACACGAGCAAGGAAAAACATGCGTGCGCATACACTAGTAACAATGCCGCAGGCACAGCCTGCTGGCGCTAGGTATCTGCTTCAATAGATATAATTATTGCAAATTGTGTTACAAGAAGACATATAATTATCAAGTTTCAACGTGGAGCCTGGTAAAGGCAAATGCAACCATTTGACAAATAATATTACTGCAATATAAAATGCATTTAAAAATTTAACATAATATTCAATTGTGTTGTTACATAATGCATGGTTCAATTCCTACAGCTACCATTCCCCGCCCCCCCCCCCCCCCCCGGGCGACCCCCGGGACAAAGTCGGCCCTTGTGGCCCGGGGGTTGGGAATTTTGTAAGTACTCTTGGTAGGGGGTGGTGATAATCTAGGTACCAAGGAATTTTTGGGCGAAAATTTCGTCGAACAAGTGGACCATTTTGCTGGGAAATCCTTACAATTTGTTAGTAATTGGCTGGAAGAAAACAATTTGGCAAAGTTAAAGCCTGTATTTGAAGCGATGAAAGCCAAAGCAACGCGAGCAAGGAAGAAAAACAATGGGAGAGATGCATCCTGTTCTTTGTAGTCGTACGAGTCCAGTCCAGTCAATGTCTATTTTGTAACTGTTCGGTGGATTTATATATTAATAAATATTTCTGTCTTCTTGAGAACCGGTGCAGCTTGCTTTTGAGTGACCCGGGGGTGGGGAATTACGTCTTTCTTTTTGCCTGGGGGTGGGGAATAGGACGCCAAGTGAAGAAAAAATGGCAAATCCCCGGGGGTGTGCCCGGAGGGGATGGTAACTGAAAGAATTGAACCATGCATAATTAAAAGCATTCAGCCAAGTCTACTGTATTTTTAAAATTTCATTCGTGTGGTTTTGTTGATCATTTTAAGCTGTCCACATACCAAGTTGTATTAAGAGAGAACATATAATTATCAAGTTTCAAGTACCATGTGGTAAAAGCAACTGTAACTGTGATAACAAAAATTTATGCAATATTAAATAAATGCATTGAACTTTAACATAACTATATTATAACTATATTATTCACTATGCACATCAATTTGGCACAGCAAACTCGACATGCCTGGAACAAATATGATTAAAAACCTACAACATTACTCGATTTACAGGATCGAAGATATAAATGTCTTGGACAAATATTTAACGATCGAAGCGACTTTGTGTACGTCGTTTCGTTTTGTGTACATCACTGTTCCATCGAATCTTTGCTTTTTGTGCTTTAAAAGCGCTAAAGGACAGTTTATCGGTCATGCGATATTTGGCAGGTTACTAAAACGCGAACAATAATTCATTCACGCAGATGCTCGAGGAAGGACATTACGAGGAGGAAGCTGCACCTAACCCCAAGAAACTGAAAGCTTGTTAATGTTAATGTTGTTTACTGATTCAGTGACTAATTACACAAATATCTTTTTTTATGGCAGTCAATTTGCTATTTTTTGTCTCTTTGAGTGGCTGACGCTCGTAAAATTCTGATGGGATTAAAAACAAGGCGTATTTCAGGACTAGTCGTAGCTTATTGTTACCGCGACGCTCTCCAGCGAAAGCATGGCATTGAACCTTTTCAAATTATTTTGGATAAAGATTGGTTTTTCTCCTTATTTTGACCCTGAATTAAATTATGATAAAACGGGAATCAAATGTTAAATTAGCCACATTGGGATGTTTTCGCAGAGAAGTGGCCGCCATATTGAAGAGGATGGTTGCCATGATGACTTGTCAC
>JAJGOT010000156.1:1370000-1402500 GCA_022457155.1 Cladopsammia gracilis
ATAACACCTGAATTTGAAACTTAACTCAGTGCTTCAACCCTAGATACTGTAATCCGACCCTAAATTACACTGCAATATATCTAAATACATTACAACATGAAGTACCATACATTATGATCAGGGATACACCAAGTACCTACGCGGACACAAGCACGGACACGCCCGCGAAACATTCTGGTAGCCATGACCATGAAAAATGACGGGCATAGGTTCTATGAGTATGGAGCTCCGCGAGCGAGAGCTCCGCTATAAACGAAAAAAAAAAAACGATGCTCATATCATTTTCTGTAAATATAAAGGCAATATATTTTTCGCGGGAGCCTTTTAATAATCCGTTGAATCATTTTAATATTTGCGGGAACTAAGTTACTCAATTTGGAAATATTGATCACTGTTATCTAGTAGTTTTAATTTCAGTTTGTAATACCAGTTGAATTATCCGCATTCGTAACGTCATGGATGTTTGTCAAATGAACGGTTGATCTTATGAGGTTTCTTTGTGGAACTGACAAATTTGGACGGACATTCATTTGATGTTGATTCACTTTTTTGTTGAACTTTTAGGAGCTCCTTCCATGATACCGTTATGAGTTTCATACCGGTAAGACTTTCGTACCGTTATGGTGATGTCATACCGCGTTTGCATGCCTGTTAAGGGACATTTCATACCGTTCGACTTACCATATAGGGGAATCTTTGTGTACCATTTTTGCCTCATTAGTCTCTTTCCTAGCTACAAAAAAATCAACACTGAATATTGAAAGGGCATAGCACAATTAACAAATTTACACTGGTTTTCCGTGGTGTGGACTCTCATTTACCACGAATTGCGTCATCACATGGTCAAAATGTTGTGGACTCACGAGGCGCAGCCGAGTGAGTCAGCAACAAATTTTGACCATGTGATGACGTAACTCGTGGTAAATAAAAGTCCACACCACGGAAAACCGGTGTAAATTTGTTTTTTACAACAATATTAAGAAAAAATACAAGGAAAAATCGAAGTCTTGTTACAAAACGTGACAGCAAAGAAAGAGCAAGCGTTGTCTATAACTTTCTCGCAATCTGATTGGTTGTTTTCAAGCGCACGTGATGTTAGCGTCAGCACCGTTGTCTGGACTCTCATTTACCACTCACGTCGACCAATCATATTGCGAGTTTAGCGGCAATTGTGGTAAAATTAGTTTTCTCTGGAAATTTGAGCCCGATATACTAGATAAACTTCGTGCAATGCTGTTTTATAAACTCAAAATTTTACAAAGAATGTATGACTCATTAGCGCTTTTGTCACCCAACAATTTTTCAGTTTTTAACAGCAGATATTTCCTTAAATATTGCATGAAAAAGGCTAAAAATTGCATAGGATACTAAGTTTAACAAGCTCTTTCAACTTTTGAAGTCAGTTCGAATTTAGCACGGTGCCTTCTCTACGTAAATTGGTATGCTAATGAAGCAAAATGTAAACAATGACGTCAGCAAAGATGGATAACGACTACTGCGCGTCTGTTACCCGTTCCAGTCTCTAAGAGAGCGATTTCATATCGAAACGAGTGGTCGAACTGCGTACCGCGTTTACATGATACCGGTATTAGTTTTCTTAACGTTATGAGAATCCGGTATATCAACCTTACCGGGATGAACTCATACCGGTATGACTCGTATCGGATGGGATTTTGTGCTTGTATCATGTAAACGAATACAGAGCCACAAGAGGGAACCGGGATGAACTCGTACCGGTTCGAAAATCGTGCCGGTCTACTCAGACTACAAGTGACGTTCGACTATTGAGGATTTTCCTAACCCGGCTGGGTAGCGAAGTAAACGCAGAAGTTATCTATTAAATACTCAGATATAAAACCTGGTGGATAAAGATCTTAGGTTGAAATTTGGATGGTACTGTAAAGCCCCCATTAACACTCAGCATAGCCTGCGAACCGGCTCTTGGCTCGGAGGGGCGCCGCCGTCCGACTGGAAGCCTGTCCGCGGGCTACACTCAGCAAAGAACCAGTGTTTCAGTCTATTTGAAAAAAGTGTAACGAATAAAATCATGTTTTATCTAACAAAAATGTGCTTTATTGTTTTTATAACTACATTATAAAATCATTAATAATTCATAAGGAAAATACAAAAGAAATGAATGTTTAATGAAGGTTTGTAAACCCCAATACAGATCAACTGAGTTGATGAATTATTAAACAGTAGCATTAACTTTTGATACAGATCTCTGCTGAGCTAATTAGTATGCATTAACTTTTCATACAGATCTCTGCTGAGCTAATTAGTATGCATTAACTTTTCATACAGATCTCTACTCATTGTTTCATTTCATAAGTCAGATAAAATATTCGCGTCCAATCTGTATGGGCGTTTACAATGGCTCGCCTTCGCCTCGCCATTGTAAACGCCCATACAGATCTCCCGCTCATATTTTATCTATCACATATAAATGTGTCTTTATTTGTCCAAAATAAAGACATTCGTCGCGTAATAGTCTTACTGAGTGCAGTATACATGGAGTAATCAAGTAATATAAATTGGCCAGTAATTTCAATTAGTCGGCCGATTTGCAATTACGAACATGATTACCCCTGAATTGTACTACAGTCGAAGCTCTCTTAACGGACACTCTCGTAAGCGGACAGCTCTACTTACGGCCGCCTTGTTTGAAACCCCGTTTTATCTCCCATACAAACTCTGTATTTTTACATTCTCGTAAGCGGACATTCCCGTAAGTGGCCGCGGACACTTTCAGAGATTACGACTTAGACTTTTTCTTTGTTTTTAAGCTCCGGTAAGCGGACACCCCAAAGAAAATCCTATTAACAACCTCTGTATCTTGTTTTTATCAATCAACTTCACATCGCCGTTCGTCACAATTCTTCTTAATTCTATTTCTATAAATGTAATTAGTTCTTGTATTTCGAATATTTTTGTCAATTATTGTTGTAATTAACATTTATATGGAGGTCCCTCATGAAAACCACCCATGGGTGATGTGGTTTCCTCCTTAAATAAATTACTTACTTACTTACTTACTTACTTACTTACTTACTTACTTACTTACTTACTTACTTACTTACTTACTTACTTACTTACTTACTTACTTACTTACTTACACAATCATTTACAGTAATTACAGTGTGTACCATATTTCAGTGTTTGTTTTGTCGTCATCCACGTCCGGTTACATTTCGAAACACCACTTACATGCATATGCGCTGGAATTACAACGTTGTCAGCACAACACTAACACACTAACCAGACTAATATAAACTGAAGCCTCACTGAAAGACACACAGGTCGTAAACATTTTAAACTGTATCACTACTTTTTGTTGAGGCTGTTAATGTTGAATATGTCGATGTTGGTTGCAGTTATAATTTGTTGTTTTTAAAAATCACTAAGGGAAAGTCCTAGTACTGCAGTATACACTGTAATACTGTTCAGTTATCGTCATTATATCGTAGGGTTGTACAGTATAGGGCGCAATAAAACAAAAATGTCATTTAATACGGCGGTATTTTTTTGTATTTCCAATACAGTACTGTATTTATTGTTAGCTGGGCAAGCTCCCGTAAGCGGCCATCTATCCCCTACACCTCTAGTGGCCGCTTACGAGAACCATTCTCGTAAGCGGCCAGCTCCAGTTACGGACACTTTTCTTGTGTTCCGAGGGTGTCCGCTTACGAGAGCTTCCACTGTACACTCAGTGCAGTTAATACGTTTGTGTACTCAAAACCTGAGGGATATTTCCTGTCAGTTTGAAACTAGGAGAGAAACAGGAAGAAAGAACCCATTTAGATCATTAAAGTGTACCTGATTGACATGCACGCAACATAGGTGTCCAATTATACTGTTATCCACTTACAAAAAATATTGTAATTGGACAGCTGTTATTGGACACCCACGCGTGGCCGCGCGTAAGAAATAGGCGCGCAGATGACTAATCACAATAAAGAATATTTTTATTGATACGGTTGCGGGTATAATATTTGTATGTGAAATATGAATAAGGGTTCACAACCATATTAAACCTGATTTCTGAACAGCAATAAGCAGCTTTAACCTTGAAAAAAAATAGGTACGCAAAGCGTACATGTGTCTCCTGCCTTGTTTTGGTGCATATTGCTTTTATGTGGAGGAAACTGCAACAAGAAATCCATGTTTTCCATTAGTTTATTTTATTGCAGGCGAGCCTTAGCGAGACAGCACACTATTTAAGAGAAAGGGGTGAAAATTCTCGATTTTTTGGATGTCGGAATTAGTGACGCGAGGGCTACGTCACGAATGTCAATTATCAATCAGATAAGTAGACGCCTTGCGAAATTCAGGAATAATTATTTAATGACGTATGCTTGACATCATAAATGAATAGTAGCTCGATCTTGAACGTTAGCGATTAGTTTTTAGCTTGCGATGATTGCACATGAAAAGATATATCAGATCAGAGTTAGAGTAATTTTCCGGAGTTCGAGTTGATTTCCAGCGAGCTATTCCAGCGAGGAAGGCAGGAGATTTATATATGAAAGTCGCTTTCTTTCAAGACATGCGCGCTGGCCTTTATGTGACGTCACAATCATTATTGACAAGTTCGCGTTCACCTCGGCATCACAGATCACTTATTGATTAGCGATTGCATATCGACAAGTTAACAAACTTTTTTCCGTCTTAGTGTCTACCTGCGCATGCGCAGTAGACACAAACAGGAACCTAATTAATAGCCTAAACAACCTGATTTCTCAGCCGGCAACAGATATAAGCTAACCTTGTAGGCTGACTTGCAAAATTGCAAGTACCTTTAATGCGGCATTTTTAAGGTGTGATTTTAGCTGGCGCGAGGGATATTCCTATTCGCGCCTACTCCTTTCGCGCGGGGCTTCTTCTTTGAACTTTTGTCACCTGTAATCAAAAAATATTTGTAGATTTAAACTTTTGAGGACACAAGAGGGCCGTTGCTAAATTTTCCAGATCAAAAGCATACCTTTTGTGGTCCCACATACCTTATGTAGTTTATATAGGGGATCAGTATCCCCTCGGCCCTGTTTCTGATCCTGCTTTGCAACATTAAATTGAACTTTTAACTTAATGTTCCTGCATTCTGCCAAAGGAACACAGCACTCTTGACTTCCTGCAGCCGTGCTCTTTTATTCCCAGGGGATCTTCCATAAAAAAAAGTGACGGGCGTAATTGTCATACCTTTTAGGGATAAAAATTTGTGGTTTGGTACCATCACCGTGAGTTTGAATCGAAAATAACCACTGTCACGGTAGAGTTAATTCAGATACCGGTTTTGGTATACTGAGCCAGAAACATACGCTTACAGGGACAACTTTTCAAAAAGAATTGGTGCCTCTGAGGGGTGAGCCACACCCACGAAAAGGGTGCTCGGTACCCTGTCATTTTTATAGGAGTCCTTGCTCCAGGATTTCATCCCATACTCAACCAATAAAATTCATGCTATGACACATCGATCATGCATCGATTTTTGGCCCCATCCCATTGGTACCAAGCCTATTTTGGATCATCGAGACAACATTAATAGGCCATTTCCGAGTTACGTTACGCCTCGTTGTCAAAGCGAGGCTAGGTGCACAACCTTTCATATGAAAATGAGTTTTCATTCACATGCAAATAAAAAACTCATTTTCATATGAAAGGTTTCGCACCTACCCTCGCTTTGATAGAGAGGCTAAAGGCAACTGGGAAATGGCCTATTGCATTATACGTACAGTCAAAGCCTGGGGTGGGAACTCCCATATAAAAATGACGGGGATGCTCGTCGGAAATTTTCCAAAAACACCCTCAAAGGTACCAAAATCTTGTTTGATGGGCGTGGCTCAAATGGACATAAGATCAGAGGTACCAATTCTGAAACAACACATGTAATGTTTTTCGGCTCTATACCCTAAAAGGTACCGCGATAATTCTAACACTGGTCATTTTTGATTTTAGCACCTTAAGCGGCACTAAACAACAAATTTTTACCCCTAAAAGGTACGACGAGCACCCCATGTCATTTTTATGTAGGAGTTCCCCCCCCCCCTCCCCTGGGAGTCAAAACTCTCCTAAGCGTCCTTACCTGGGGTATTTGGCCAGAAAACAAAAAAGAGTACTGGTCACTTTCAAGCACTTTCAATTCCAGAGTTTTATTGAGAATTTCAGCAAAATACACTTGTTTAATGCAGGCTTAAATACAGCAGTCAATTTTACACAAAATATTTACAATCATTATTTTTATAGTATTTTATAGCAAATATACATTACTATTACAGGCTTAAATGTGAATTTAAATTTGATTATTCATAAGGAACTTGGAAAAAATATTAATAATTATCTCAAAAATGTAAGAAAATATTTCTTCTTTTTCCCCAATGCAATCAGCTGAGGTGACTGCAATGTTCAATGTTACTGGCAGATCCAGGGGGAGGGTCGGGGGGGGGGGGGGGTTTATCAGACCTGTGTCTCCCATGTGGTTCATAAAAAAAATAGAATAAAATTGTTTTATACGTAGTTGTTTCACTTCCACCAGTTGACTGATTGTCAAGTTTTTTACTTAACAAACGCATTTGGACTCTCAGGAATGCCGGAAATGGCGTTTTAGAGGGTAAAATCAGAAAAAATTTCTGGGAGACATGCACCCGGACCCCCCCTTTCAGAAATTCCTGGATCCGCCCCTGTTCAATCACAAAATTCTAGTAACATGATTACTGCAGCCAGCAGGCTTAAGCATTATTAATCTGCAGACTAGACTATAGATTTCAAACAATTGGGGTTAGATCAACCAAATCTGAATAAGGCACTTAAGTTATATTACAGGTCTCAGATCTTAGTCCCTTGGTATATAATTAACTATGTGGTGTAAAAATATATGTGGGCTAAAATGTACAATTACTACATCAGTACACAGACAGGTGAGAATCAGAGACACCCATATAAATGAAACTGATAAAGGTTCAGCTAATGTTACAAAAATAGAAAATATATTGAGTGGAAAAACCTCTTCTTACAGACTGACCATTCTTTTTTGACTATCTAATTTGTCAGACATAGAATGTGAGCATCAGTCCTCAACTAATTATATAACTAAAATAAAAATAAGCGACTCTCTGCAGTCTGTTACAGACAGTTCACTAATAGGCCAGGATTAAGAGCAAAAACTCTTAAATTCACTTCAAACTTTGTCAAAAATAGTTGGGAGGGAATGAATTATTATGCACATAGGAGATCAAGGAATGACTGAGGAGTTAATTTTTAACCTTTAAGTTGTTTTGTGGTTGTACAGACTAGTTCTTGAAAATGTAGTTGTTGTTTTTTGAAAATTCAGTTACACTTACATCTGATACCATTGATTAAAGACTAAAATCAAATACTTAATGGACATCTCACACTAAATATGTTAACTAAACAACAACAACAACTATTAACCCAACACTGTTATTTATATATGAATAAAGTTATATGAAAAAACTGCACAATAAAATACAAATAACCAAAAATAATCCTAATTAGAGTCTTTTATATTGGAATAAAATTATTATTACAATAATTATTTTCTTGATTCAATTCTGATGAGGGAATTAAGCCCCCGAAAATTCAATTATTATAGTTTAAGATAAGGTTTAGACGGTAATATTAATTATAACATTAGCTAAGAGAATAGAACTGTAAAAGTAGGTTACATTGATCCTGTTTAGTATAATGATGTAATTAGTGAATCAATGTAAGTATATAAGCCATGTAAAGTTTAATTAAAAAAAAAGGTTACATCGATCCATTGGAAATCTACCAGGAACTTTCACAAATGAAACAAATTTTCAACATTATGATAATTAAGATATTTTTGATTAATTTAGATTAATGAAATAATAAAACTTCAAGATACTGCAGGTACCTGAGTCATTATAACTTTGCTCAGTTAAAAATTATCAGAATATGGGATAATATAATGGAGCAAAAATTATAAATAACAGAGGGCTGTACCAGCAAATGATTTTAGTGAAGTTGACTCAATAATTAATATAACAGTGGATTTCATGATGTACAATTGAAAATATTAAATATTTATTTGGAAAATCAGATCAACAGACAAAAGGAAATGTGCGATGTGCTTTGACAAGCAAGATCTTTGTTTACTTTTAAGTATTTCAAAAGTTGCAATACTGCTCCACTTTTTTTGGCTAAAGCTAATAAAATGTAGCTACGCCATATATAAACAACAAACAACAGCACAAACAAAGATTGCAAAATACTTAAAGTGAATATTGAAGAAAACACCTAACTATGAACAAATTCGAAAACCATTAAAATGAAATAGCAGCAAGCATCTTAATTACATGACTCACCACAAAAATAATCTGAACTCTGCTAGGTTTAAATTGTTTAACAAGCCCACAAAATCCTAAAGAAAACCACCCAAAGCCAAAAATTGTTTTGCCTTCATAAAAAAAAAAACAACTTCAGAGTTTACAAGCTTCGTTGGCACCGAATAAGTTGCCAACTTCATTTCGAAGTTCGCAATTTGGTTTAAGCTAACTGACAAATGTTTAGCAAATCTGCAACGTAATTTTGAATTTCCCAATGAACTTGGCAAATGGCGTGGCCAAAGTAATTAATATAAGCTGAAATCCACTGTAATAATGAGTACACCAACACCACCCCCATCCCACCCCACCCCCCCCCCCCCGAAAAAAAATAAACAGCAATGTGTAACAATTAACCATAATTATTGTACAAACGTCTGCAGCACAATGATTTCTCACACTGAGAAATCAGTTAACTATTGCCATTTCTCCCTCAAAAATATCAATTGAAACAATGCAAGTTTAAACGTTTAGTAGTCTTAGCTTAAAACGAAACATCTTCAAATCTTCCTCAAAAATCTTTGGAAGTCTTTGGAAAATTCCTTAAAATTTTGTAATAGGGTCATTTAAATATATTAAAAAATAAACAAAATAATACATATCATGGCTGCTTGGTGATATGAAATTTCTTTTCCCATATTCAACTCAATCAACACATCACCTGTCTAGTTCTTTGCAATCCCTTGTACTGAGATATTGAATTGAAAACGAGAAGAGAAATTATCTATCTACGGGGGGTGACAACTCTAAGAAGGCCTGTTTCGGGAGGAAAACAAAATTCTTCCGGGAATCTGAAGATTTTGCCGGGAATCGGGAGACTCGAAAAATTTTCGGGGAAACATGAGATAATGTTGTTAAAATTTCGGGAAGTTTGAAATTTTTGCGTGAATGTCTCCGAAAAAATCGGGAAGATATTCCAAATGTTCGGGACAACTTTCAGTTCCACACAGTATTGCTCAAACAGCGTTTATTAGAGTTGTCACCCCCCATTCTATCTCTCTACCATGTATTGACATATTCTACATATTTACTTATACTGTCTGCAGTCTTTGCACTGATCATTAGAATGGGGGCACTTATTTACAATGATACAATACAAATAGAGCAGGGGTTGCAATGGTCTTTACAAAACTGCAACTGACCTGTGAAATTTGACTGAAACTATTTTAGTCAAATTTTACAGGTCTCTTGCAGTTTTTTTTTTTTTTTTTGGAGCAGCTGTAGTTTATATTAAATTGTTAATGCCTGATGTATTTACTGTGTTTTTTAAATAAAGATGATGATGATGATGATGATGATGAGTTCTTTAAGTCCTGGAATCTCCAGAGTCTCTGAGAGCTGAGTCTTGATCTCACATTTTAAAAAGTCAAAAAGTCTTAGGCTTGCAGAAAAAATGGCGATCTTGGTGTTTTGCAAAGTTTCAAATTTACCATTAGCCAACCCTACCAGCATATAGTTAGGAAAAACATTTAATAACCATACCAGGGGGGTGGGGGTATGTGCAGCCCGACAGAATATGGTTTTCAGGGGTTTTGTTTCGTAGTATAAAAACACGATAAGCATAAACATTAATTTATAGAAAACACACCACAGGCCAAATTTCAACTAGTATGCCAAAGCCAGTGGGAAAATTTGTAAATATCTTAAACTGGGTCTCAAAAATTGAATTCTGTCCTGATAGGGTAGGACAATTAGAGAGTTATGTCTTAAACTGGGTTAGGGTTTGAGCAGCCCGGCTGCACCTCCCTACTATACCAGAGCATCTGTCAAGTACCTCCTCCTCCAGCTGGGCTCCACCTCCTATGTTATCTGACTTTATATCTGTATTAATATTAATTTAATTTTTAGAATGTCCCCATATTAGTAAGGGAGATTTCTCCCTGGCTAGGCGGTTTTTGACATTTAAATAAAGTTTATTGATTGATTGATTGATTGATTGACTAGGGATAAATATGTAAGTGCCAGGCAGAGATACATGTAGCCCAGGGGTATACAATTACATATAATTTGAGGTTGGAAAAGTTAATCCCATATCCTTCTCCATTCTAAGTAACGCAGAATTCCCTGTTGTGCTCCCTGGGGTAATGGGAGGGGTGTTAAACAGGAGTCCCCTCGGGAGGTGTCGGATTGTAGCCATATATGTCCCCATTTGCCCGAAGGGCTTGGTTTATTTCTTGCCTTAGTGATTCGCCCCCGGAGCCACCAAGAGTCATACGTCTTGACTTGTCCCGTCTTCTACTATCAAATCCTCTTCTCCTTGTAGGGATTAAAGTTTCGTAGTTCGTGTTGAACAAATCGCTGGCCTTCCGTAACTGCTGAGCAATATTCGCAGCCTCTCGAGAAAGAGGTTCCGAATGTGACCGTGATCGTCTGCCCTCGTCAATTGCTTGTAAATGGTAAATTCTTTCGTCTTTGAAGGACGGCACAGACTTATTATAACTTAGTGGTCTATGGACATTAAAGTTGAATCTCAAATTATCGCTGTCAGTGGCCGGGTTTTCAGTCGTCTGTCTTCCTCTGTTATTTGACCTTGAATGCCCGGCCGGTTCATTCTCATCTTGCGAGGACGAGCTATTTTCCAAATGCGCCATTATCGCAAAGCACCCCGCTATTAATGTCTTTAATCGCAGTAATTTGGCTGTTTGGAGTTTCCGACCAGCTGATGAATTGGTGTATAAACGTTACCTTGGCGAAATGCGATGCAAAATGTAATAAATGTTACCTGCAATAAAACGCTGAAGTATTAGCATATTATTGTGATCAATTGAGCGAATACTTGCATCATTTACCCATCACGAAATTTTTGAATCTTCAGACTGCACCAAAACAGAACTAATATACCTTGAATTTATGGCAACTCTGACTTGAAGTTTCGATGTCGACTTAACGTTTCGATGCCCTCTCGACTGTTTCCTTTGCACAAGATTTTTGTCACGAAAATTGTTTTTGCGTTCGGTTTATTTTTGGTTCGCCGAGAGTGACGAAATTGAACAGCCAATCAGCGAACAACAACTGATAAGCCAATATACAATGAATACGATTGTCTTTGTTTTGTTCAGGCAAAAAGCCAAAATAATTTACATTTATAATTGTTATTGGGACCACGCAAACTGTACCGTAATGATTCGATTTAGCACCTTCTTTCCAATAACCGCCCCCCTTTAAGTGTCGTTTCGTTAATAAGTGCCCCCTTTCAAATAAGCACCCCATCACCTCCTTGAAGATGCTACGCCAAAAAGCCATCTCATCGAAGAAAGTGATATTTGAAAGTACCGTTGTTCTGACAATGCGAATTGTTCATTTTCTGCCTTTTCCCCCGGGGGGGGGGGTACTCTTCAAATTTTTGGGTGGGGGTGTGCCGCTGGGATTCTAAGACCCTTAGCCAAAACTAGACCATTTTAGCTGCATTTTGCAACTCTATTCTAGACTAAACACCAAAAAACCGTACCCTATCCTATGCTAGACCTATTCCAGACTCGCTATTTTCCAAAAACTCGTTCACAATCACAGTTATTAGTTAACAGGGGTCAGTAAAACTGCTGTACTGCTCGCCGTACCGATTTTTAAATGCCATTTGCCAGTAAACCTTGTCTAGACTCAATTTCTTCACGCAACTAATCAGTTTCGCGGAAATAGACCAAAAATGTCTGATAACTATACCCTATCCCAGACTAAACTGCCTGAAAACCATACCCTTCACAGCGGCACATACCTATATAGCTCATATATGGGAGTACCCCCCCGGGCCTTTTTCACGCTCGCATGTTTTTGTCAAAAAAGAAATAACCCCCCCCCCCCCTCCCCTTTCCCCCCTCTCCATTGAGCAACCAAAAGTAAATAAGCGCCCTGGCGCTAAATCGAATCATTACGATTAAATGAATTTATCACGATTAAAGCTAAGTTATCACATCAAAGATTCTCGTCTATAACGAGGACAGAGTGAGAAAGAGAACTGAGCAACATTGATCACGAAGACAAGGGAAGTAACAAGATACAAAAGTAACGTTTATTATTGTTGTCACTTTAATTCCCTGAAGTAGTCTGGCCGCACCTGACGAATTTACATTTACATTTACATTCATTAAGTCGGTTGATTAGTTAATTTGATTTCTTATAAGTCACTGGGCACTGTTAGAGGGTGATTTTTTGAACTGCCCAGCACGTTAACGTTTTATCCACAGACTCAAAAGTTAGTTCCGCGTAATAAACAGTACTTCTCAGACGCCGCTTTCATTTAAATGGCCAACCGGGTGGGGGGAGTACTCAACAAAGTTTTGTACGGGAATGCTCCGCTCTGAGGTCCAAACCCTTACCCTTTCGATCTATATACCGTGTTTTTTTAAAGGTCCCCCCCAAACTTGGCACCCCCCCCCCCCCCCCCACGTTTTGGTGCCTAAAATATCGCTACCCCAGTACCCCAGTACCCCAGTACGTCAGGTTACAGAACCGTGTGCGAAGCTTTCAACAAAAATGCTGTCACGAAAACGCCACTAGGAGAGGTCCACAAACTGTTAAGGCTGTATTTGACATCACCTGTGGCATCGGCGACTTCATAACATACATTTTCTGCCCTCCGACGACTTAAGAACTATCTAATACCCGATCTAAGATGCTCCATGAAGCAGGATCGTCTGAACAACTGCGTGCTAATGCATTGTCACAAATCGACTACGGACACACTGGACACTGTCAAGATTGCAAAGAGGTTTGCTTCTGCCAACGAACTACGAAAAGGACATTTTGGAAAATTTGAGTACTGGATATGTTCTTGGCTTGGTAAACGAGAAGCCCCCCCACACGTTTAACAAAACGCTCCGCCGCCTATGCCCTTTCATATACCTTTCATTGAAAGTGGTACCCCTTTGGCTTTCATATATCTTTCATTGAAAATGGTACCCCTTTCATATAGCCTTTACGTGCAAGTCCCTACCCTTTCATATACCCCTTTCGGGCGGAGCATCCCCGTATAACCCATTGCATTATAGGGAGTACCCCCCTCGGACTTTAGGATTTCCGCCATAAATTCAAAAGAGAGAGCATATATAGAGCATAATAAACGTACTGCTCAATAGCTTTTGTTTGAAGGGTCACACTTTTATAGGATTTCATCCACGGACGCAAAAGTTAGAAATACCTTTTACAACATAATTAACAGTAAAATGGGAAAGTATTGTAAACTACTAAAAGCTGCAACTGAACATACCCACAAATTTATAAATTGACCTAAACTCGAGCCTGAGATCGTGTCAATGATCATGTGCAGCTTCGTAGTCGTTATTTGTGTGGTCACGCAACGCTCTTCGTTGCGTGACGACGCAAATAACGGCTTAAGCTAGAGAATTGAAAGGGATGCGCAGTCCAATACGGTATGGGATTTGGGCCTTTTGGTCTGAAAAAAACAATCTTCGTCTGAAATTGGCTATAATTTTTTAAGGGAACCACGAGAACGTGTAAAAGCATTTCTCTTTTCATCTTCAATGAAAAACAGAACAAGAGAAGTAGCAACAATGTTATTAGATCAACTAAACTGCAGATACCGTATATTAGCGACATATATGATATAGGTGCAGTGGTTCCGAGTCTCATTATGTTCTAGCTATGGCACACTGACGAGGGCATAATAAGCCCGAAACAGCTGTCTGTGTCTGCTTTCTAGTTTTGAGCGCTGATCATGTCAGGTTTGGCCGACCGTAGTGCCATTTCGAGAGAATGCCTTTTCACATTGTTTGATCGGTCTTTGCAGTGGTCTGTTGCTTATCACTGTTTGTATTTGATCCAATGTGACGCAATAGATCGTTCACGGTATCTGCAGTTTAGTTGAATGTTATTAGATATGATACAGCGCGATATACTGCTTCAGATACGCAAACGAGCCAAAACGGGTATGGAAAATGACGTCATATGTCCGAAATAGTGCCAGGATTTGGAGAACTGAGGGGACGACGAGACATTTGCTCCGGGCGTGCGCGTTACCAAAATGAACTGTTGCTCATAATTATGTATGTATGCGCTATTGTTTTGCTTTTGGATTTCTATTGTTTTGGCTTTTGTTTTAGTTTTAAGAACGGTATGCATAACTGGGGTTAAACGGAAATCTTTCAGATACCACGCAGCTCTTTACAACCTCTAATTTCATTGGACCTGTACATCATGCAGCTCTATTGTTTTTAGGTCTAGGGTCTATTGTTAGCCATTGTTGTGTTGTTTGTTCTATTGTTTTCTCAGCAAATCAGAGAAGACCTTGTAAGAGCTGCGTACTGCCCCAAATCTTTCCGGCTGAAACGTGCAAGATGACGGAGGTTTTTTCGCTCGAACCAAAGCAAATTTCCCACGGAAATGTTTACTAGATTCCAATCTTTCCAAAACCGAGTGTGGATGTTGACATTGCGCCTGTTAAAATGAGTTAGAACGCTTAAAGCGATGACCGCGCGGTCGAACTCCATACAAGCCTTTATACGAAATTGCTCACTTCAAGGTAAAAATGACGGTACTTTTTTTTAAAAGTTATTAAAATATTTTAACGTTTCTAGATAGAATAATAACCATATTACAAGAATCCGAGTGTGGATTTCCGAAAAGTAATTCATAAATTGCCAGGCCATGCGTTGACAGTAGAGCATGCGAATAGATACAGACTAATAGAAGCCAAAATTGGCTCAGTCGAAGCAAAGTGCACTGAAAAAAAAAAATGGCAAAATGACGGGATTTTTTTCGCTCCAACTTAATCATATTTCCCACCAAAATGTTCACAAGATCCCAGTCTCTTCAAAACCGAGTGTGGATGTTGACGTTATGCCTATTAAAATGAGTTATACCGCTAAAAGCGATGACCGCGCGGTTGAACTTCATATAAGCCTCAAGGTCAAAATGACGGGACTTTTTTTAAGTTATTAAAATATTTTAACGTTTCCAGATAGAATAATAGAGTGAATTCGTATAACCCGTGTTTTATATGCTAATGAGCCGCGTTATATTCTAATGGGCTGTCTACAATAAAACAAAGGGAATTGAGACAGGCTGACTTTTTATTTTTTATAAAATTAATTAAAATATCACAGAAGCATTGCTAAGCGTATCCAAATTCAAATCAAGAGGTAACGATTCCAGCATTTTCAGTAACAACCTGTAAAAAACGAAACAAAGGACTATAAACATGTTGGGGCTCAAAATTGCAGCCATAATTTAATTTGTGGTTTTAGTCTGTTGTTTTATATTGTTTTGTTTTAAAACTCGAGCAAAGGAAAACGAAAACTGAACCATAAGATTAAACTAAACGGTAACATATGTTTTTGTTTTCCTCAGTTGTTTTTTTTTTTTTATCTAAGTCTGCGAAATAAACGGAATCCTCTATCGGCCAAAAGTGTTGCCAGCGGGATCGCTAGCAAAATGCAATTTACAAAGTGGAAGTAGTAAAAGTAAATTAAAGAAGAGGTACTGTAAACGCATACTAGTGACCGTAGATGCAAATACTGTAAACTGTACTATACGAGAATTAAAGTCATTTGTTTGGGGTTTTCGATCACACGTCTATTGTTTTATTGTACACAGCTCATTAGAATATAACGCGGCTCATTAGCATATAAAACACTGGTTATACGAATTCACTCTAATAACCAAATTACTGGAAACCGAGTGTGGATTTCCGAAAAGTAATTCATTAATGGGCGAAATTTTGATTTTCCCTTTAAAAAAAATGGCGTTTTCATAGTGATTTTAAGGGTCAAATTGGGGGTCTGGGAGCGAGTTAAAAAAATTAGAGGCAAATGTCACCCAATTTTTTGCCAGGATCGAGGTTAGCATCGATTTTCTAATGATTAATTTTTGTTCATTGTATAAACTCTTGTTCTTAGGCCATCGTAACTTGATAGGAAACAAACAAACACAAACACAAACACAAACAGCGGTGATAAACATGGTAAACCAACGCATTTTTATAATAAACTTGAAGTTTCGTATGCTAAGCGACATACATTTTCAAAAGTAACCGTTACAGTGTTTGAAACTGTTTATATAGTTCAAAATAAGGGGTCTGGAACCAAGATTAAGGAAAACAATCTCATCAAGGAGACTTTGCCGATCCAAGAACTACATCCTTCCTTAAATGTTAACGTGAGCAGTGAGAAACTGATGCTTTATTAGCTGTAACTTCTTAGGACTGACAGTCCGTACTATTAAATTACTGTTAAGATTGTTTTTTTCTTAATCTTGGTTGCAGACCCCTATTTTGAACTATATAAACAGTTTTCAAACACTGTTGTAACGGTTACTTTTGAAAATGTATGTCGCTTAGCATACGAAACGTCAAGTTTATCATAAAAATGCGTTGGTTTACCATGTTTTTCACCGCTGTTTGTGTTTTGTTCATTATTTTAGACAAATTTTGCCTGCGTTGAAATCAAGTCAAAGCGTTTATATACTAGACACGAAAGCAGATGACATAGGCTTTTTAGTGTCTAAACTGCCATGTGAGCCAACTCGTTAATACCAAACGTTCCGACCCTCCCCTCCCCTAGGTGTTTTGCTCCACCGACCTGCTACACATTGCAACTCACTCCCCACCCTCCCTCCATTCTAGCCTGCATGACAGGCGCTTTATGAGCCAAGTGGGGCGAGCGAAGCATTTCGCGCGAAGCGCGGCTCGTGTCGCGCTTCGCGCGAAATGCTTCGCTCGTCCCGCTTGGCTCACAAAGCGCCTGTCATGCAGGCTCCCTCCATTCCGCCTCCACGAGTAAGGCATGTTACCATTGATCCGGCAAACCCACGAAAGAACGAAAAGTTTAGTTATAAAAGGTTTCTCTTAATGATACATCAAAGGGTGCCCACTATCCTCATATATATCTGACCTAAGCGTGAGTTTAGCTTAGGTCTATTAATCGCTTTATCTAGGCCCAATTATATCTGATAATGATACCTACTTTCGTCCTCATCTAGCCATGATTACTTGTGTCAGGGAAGTTGTTGTTAACTGCTAAGAAAATAACCTAGATTTGAGATATAGCTCAACAAGCTACAATGATGTATCCGTACAATGACAAAATAATTGCGCCTCTAGAGTGAATTGTTATTTTTTAACAGCGACGGCAACGTTTGTAAATTATTCGGGTATAGGCGAAGCAATTTTTCCTTTCGTAAACCGTCGATGCCATTTCTAACGGTCGTTGCCATAGTGCAAAACAGTCGATGCCATCTTTTACCGTCATTGTTCCATTACACTCTCCAATGTACCCACGAATCGTGGGTAATAACGCGGAGTCGCGTGATTTTCTGCTCCATAAATCACGCTACATGTCAGCCTTGAGAACTGTGGGTAACACACTGGGTGGCATCAGTTCTTCTGGTGATGCTCGTCTTAATTACAAACTTACGGAACCGGTTCTGCACGCTGACAGACTTGTTTCAGTTATCACTTGTTCAAAGTACTAATAGAGTGGTTTTCAATTGAGGGTCGAAAGTAATCTCGCTATTGCTTTGGTTTAACATTGCTAAACTTTGTGATTGGCTAAAAAATCTCACGCCACTTTCTCAACCAATCAGAAGTAAAACCAAAACCAATCGTGACTTGCTCGCACTCGTTTTCCCGCGCTTGGCGCCGGCTACTTGTATTTGCTTCGAGTTCTGATTGGTTCATTGGATTGTCTGCATCTATTGTGATTGGCCAGAGGAATTACTTTGGTTTTGGTTTTACGACACTCAACTGAAAACTGCTATATACATGTACCTCGTAATTGTAAAATTACTCCATTAAGTAAATCACATGAAAGTCCGCTACTCTTAGTCCTTTACTAGTGGCAAGTAAAAGAACATTTATAGACGCAGTAATTAAGACGGAGGGGGGAATTGACTTGTGTACGTCAATTGTTATTTAGAGTTATGCAGCACTGGAAGGGGCGGGGAATTAACCGTTGGTATTTGTTTGATGTCACAACAGTGACTAAGGTGAGAATTTACCAAAGCAAAACAACGGCAGAAAGAATGGTGGTAGAGCTCACCTTGGGAAAAAAACATGCAGTGAGTGTTTACCATGGATACGAAAATGGAGCGACAGCTCACACAAAAGCCAAAAAAAAAAAACGAGGTGGCGGAGTTTACTATGTACCGCAATGGGGTGAGAGTTCACCACGATAACGAGATGTGAATATGCGATGGGGTGAGAGTTCACCATAAAAAAGGACAAATATGAGATGAAAGTTTACAAAAAAAAAGCAATTGGGTGAGAGTTCACCATGAAAAAAAATAGATGGGGTGAGAGTTCACCATAAAAAAAGGATAATTATGAGATGTGAGTTTCCAAAACAAAAATCAATGGGGTGAGAGTTCACCATGTAAAAAAAAGGAACAAATATGAGATGCGAGTTTACTAGTAAAAAGCAGTGGGGTGAGAGTTCACCATAAGGAAAGGACAAATATGAGACGTGAGTTTTCTAGGAAAAAGGGGTGAGAATTCACCATGATAAGAAAGGAGATGTGATTATTTTATACATACTGAGATTTTCTGATAGAATTTCGCGCGTGAAAAACCCGTTCGGGAATTTTCGCAGCCAATCAGAATGGCGAAACGACTTTCTCACACGTGAGAAAAGCGTTTCGACCAATCACAAAGCACCTGTCAAAACATATCAATATTTTCAAAGGCGCTTGTACTGTCGCTCTGTCGCTGGCGCTAGCGTTTTCATTCACAAAAATATGTGCTTGAACTTTTAATTCTTTATTCAAAACTCAAGAGATGACTGAAAGTTCCGGATTTATGTCCTTGGACCAATTGAAGAATACATTCAAGAGCAGGAAAACAAAACACTCGAGCGAAAACGCGAAGAGATGTTAACCGTATTCTTATAAAAAGAGAAGAGCGAAACAACAACAACAAGAAATGCAACCAGAAGAACTCAACAAGTACGTATGCGAATTTATTTTAAGTGTTAAAAGAAAAGACGGCGAAGACTACGAGCCTTTAAGCCTTCGAGGATTGATTTTGAGTTTCAACCGGCATTTGAAAGAAAGTAAATACCCTGTGAGCATTATTGAAGACAAAGCGTTTGAAAAAGCAAGAAAATGTCTGGAAGCTCGAAGCAAACTGAAAAAAGAAGGCAAAGAAAACAAACCAAATGCAACCGAAGCTTTAAGCGACGAGGAGGTGAACATTCTTTATGATTTCCGATCGATTTTTTTAAGCTTATTATTGTATTCTCACTACTTGATTGTTTGAGACTCTGCCGGTCAAAGTAATTTATTCCAGAGCTGTTTATTTTCGAGACAAAAATAAATAAAACATACCTTGGCATAAAATCTCAGTATGTATAAAATAAACAAATTACAGCATGGGCAGTGCTTTGTACGGCATTTACGCACTCGTTGGTTTGTATCAGAAATCTCACTCGTTCGATTTCTGATACATCACCAACTCGTGCGTAAACGCCGTACGCGCGCACTGCCCATGAAGTAATCTATATGTCCACTATACATACGCAGTGGGGTGAGAGTTCACCATAAAGAATTAAAATATGAGATATGAGTTTACTAACGGAAAAGCAATGGGGTGAGGGTTCATCATGGAAAAAAAGCAATGGGGTGAGAGTTCACCAAAACAAAAAAAAGGGATCCGAGTTTTTCTACTGAAAAACGCATTGGAGTGAGAGTTCACCTTCAAAAAAGGAGATGCGAGTTTTCTATGAGAGTTCACCACGACAAAAAGATGTGAGTTCACTATAAAACGCAATGGGGTGAGTGTTCACCCCCAAAAAAGGGGTTCATTGTTTTATTGAAAGCTTTAAATAATGAGGGGAGACTGCTGTCACAAGCAGAGGTTCGCCTGTACCAAAAGAAAAATTAATGGCAGAAATTCGAGGGCATAGAGAACTCAATGATATTTAAAGTGAAGAAAACTAACGTTTATGTGGTTTCTGATATTGTTATGTATTTTTTCTAGTTTTTCAAGCTTCTATGTTTATTTTTTTCCTTAATTATTTTTATTGTTATTAGCCCTTTGTTTTACTTGCTATGATTATTTTGCATATTGTATATATACCACTAGCATGTAAATTTTTAGTCAGTGTGTGTTCGTCTCGATCTCGAGTTTCTGTCCTGTTAGTTTGTTGCTTCCTCGGTTCATCGCTTTTCGTTTCCTTGTCACAATCGTCTTGTAAGTTTCTAGTTTATTTCGATTTTGCTGTTTTTCTGTACTTTCCTTGCCAGTTGCTTAAGGTATCTTTTGTTTGTTTCTATATTTGTTATTTTTTTTTTCAGTTACCATACTCAGTTAAAGTAACCCGTCTTCGGTTTGTTGTATTTAAGTTTGACCGGGTAGTTCGCGCGTAAAAGCCTTTGTGACTTTATTCGTAAAAGACGATTGGAGTTTCTTGGAAGCGATCGGTCGTAATGTCTACCGATGTTTTGGATGGAAATTCTGAAAACCTCCCCGTAGAGAATGTTCACCATGTGCGTTCGAGTTCCCGTGTTCGTAGGCCCAATTTAACTTTGGATCAAGACGGAATCCGAATGGAACGACTTCGAAAGCTCAGAAAAAAGAGAGGAGGAGTTCTTTTGGCTGTGACCGCCAAGCGCCGAGAGATCGACAATCTTTTGACTGACGAGAGCAATTTAGATCCCGTAAAAGCCAAGTTGACCAAAATCACACTGCTGTTTCGTAATTTTGTGAATATGCATGATGCTTATGTTGCCGAATCGGTGGACGAAGTTCAAAGGGAAGAGTAAGAGGTCTACTTCACCGAAATTGAAGCAAGCATGAACTTTTTCTGTGAAACAGTTAACGACTGGCTTCGTAAAACGGAGGCTACCCTTCATGATTTGCAAATAACCCCTAGTTACAGCGTTTCT
Source organism: Cladopsammia gracilis (assembly GCA_022457155.1). Classification (NCBI taxonomy): domain Eukaryota; kingdom Metazoa; phylum Cnidaria; class Anthozoa; order Scleractinia; family Dendrophylliidae; genus Cladopsammia; species Cladopsammia gracilis. Next base: position 1,391,192 of record JAJGOT010000156.1, read on the forward strand.
CAAGTTGGTTCTAAATAAAGCTCGGCCCAAACCTAAACCTTCAAGCACCGGCACTACGGCTACTAGAACAAGTTCTATCTCTGCCGCCAGAGCTAAAGAAGCGGCAAGGATCGCAGAATTACAAGCCGAAGTTCAAGCTTTGAAACGGCGACAAGTGCTTAACGAAACGGAGCTCCACCTAGAAAGGCAAGAGTACGACTTGCGGTGGAAGAAAGAAGAACTCGAACTTGAAACAGAGTACGCAAAGGCCGTGGCTAGGGAAGATGCATATGCCCAAGCGGAGGCGGGATATTTTGCATCCAGTGATTTGACTAGCCAACCTCGTTTTCGTGTTTCATCTGCGGTATCTAACTTAAGCGGCGCGACGTACCGGCAGCACAAAACGTCAACCTCCTCAGAAGCCTCCATCTGTTAAGGAAAGTTCCACTCTTCAGAATCATCAATCTGTTAAAGGAAGTTACAAACAAAACGAGATAAGCAGCTCAAGTTCGGACTCCACAAGTGTCACAACAATGGAAGGTCCTATAACTGCGTTACCCATTGTTCCAGTGAAGATCAAAGTCAGAGGGAATCCGTCTTGTATCGAGACTTACGCACTCTTAGACACAGGCTACAACTCCACCTTCTGTTCAACCAGCCTATTGGATCGCCTCGGTTTACACGACAAGAAGATTAGACTAAAGTTGACAACCTTGGGAAGGAGCGAAGCCATGGACAGCATTGTTGTGAACGGCTTAGAGGTGTCTGATCTAGACGAGAACGCGGTCATCCCCCTTCGCGAGGTATTTTCTAGACCGGCTATGCTCGTAACAAAGGATGAAATACCGAAACAAGATGATGTGGATCGATGGCCTCACCTTAAAGGTTATGTGCACCTTCCAGAGCTGGATTCCCAAGTCGACTTGTTAATTGCCTCAGACGTTCCTGAAGCTTTGCAACCAAGAGAAGTCATTCCTGCTACTGACGGAGGTCCGTACGCCACTAAAGTCAACCTCGGTTGGGTCATAAATGGCCCAACTGGAAGGAAATCTAAGTATGTTCCATCTTCCTGCTATTTTGTTAAGACCACAGATGTTCATCCAATGTGTGTGGCTTGTGCTGATTTCGCGGACTCACCGATGACCTAGGGTTGTCCTGTGATGATTTAAAGTTCATGAACAATGTAGAGGATTCAATTACACTCTGTGAGGATGGACATTACCAAGTTTCTTGCCGTTACGTAATCCACGCTTGCAGATGCCAGTAAACAGATGCCAAGCCGAACGCAGAGCTCTTAGTCTCCAGCGCAAACTCAGCAAAGATGTCCAGTTTCAAGAAGACTATGTTGCCTTCCTTGAGGACATTATCAAAGAAGGTTTCGCAGAGAATGTTCCCCCGGACGACTTAAGGCGAGCGGACGGCAAGGTCTGGTATATTCCCCATCATGGAGTGTATCATCAAAGGAAACCAGATAAGATTCGGGTTGTTTTCGATTGCTCCGCGCAGCTTCAAGGAACCTCTCTAAATAAAGAATTACTCCAAGGAACCGACACAACCAATAATTTGATCGGTGTGCTACTTCGTTTCCGAAAGGACCCAGTGGCCGTTGTGGGGGGCGTGCAAGCTATGTTTCATCCAGTGCGCGATCCTGTAGCGGTTTCTTTGGTGGCCTAATGGAAATCTCGCTGAAGAGTTGGCGGAGTACCGGATGACTGTGCATCTGTTCGGAGCAGTGTCGTCACCTAGTTGTGCCAACTTTGCCATGCGTCGAAATGCCGAAGATCACCAGCACGAGTTCCCCCCAGATGTTGTCTCGACAGTCATGAAGAATTTCTACATTGATCACTGTTTAAAATCTTTGCCATCGAGCAGTGAAGCGATTAAGCATGTGGTAACCTGATGATGAAAGAAGGCTTCAATTTGACAAAATGGGTCAGTAGCAATCGAAAGGTCTTAGAGTTAATACCCGTCGAAGCTAGAGCCAAGGGCACCAAAGAGCTGGACCTTACTTATGACGTGCTTCCCACTGAGAAGCACGGGTTGTTTTCGATTGCTCCGCGCAGCTTCAAGGAACCTCTCTAAATAAAGAATTACTCCAAGGAACCGACACAACCAATAATTTGATCGGCGTGCTACTTCGTTTCCGAAAGGACCCAGTGGACGTTGTGGGGGGCGTGCAAGCTATGTTTCATCCAGTGCGCGATCCTGTAGCGGTTTCTTTGGTGGCCTAATGGAAATCTCGCTGAAGAGTTGGCGTGCGTCGAAATGCATGCCATGCGTCATTGCCATGCGTCGAAATGCCGAAGATCACCAGCACGAGTTCCCCCCGGATGTTGTCTCGACAGTCATGAAGAATTTCTACATTGATCACTGTTTAAAATCTTTGCCATCGAGCAGTGAAGCGATTAAGCACGTGGATAACCTACGTAACCTGATGATGAAAGAAGGCTTCAATTTGACAAAATGGGTCAGTAGCAATCGAAAGGTCTTAGAGTTAATACCCGTCGAAGCTAGAGCCAAGGGCACCAAAGAGCTGGACCTTACTTATGACGTGCTTCCCACTGAGAGGGCTTTGGGTGTATCGTGGTTCGTGGAAACTGACAAATTTGATTTCAAAATGTTCGCCAAGGAGCGACCGTTTACCAGGCGTGGTATACTTTCCGTGGTCAGTTCGGTGTGTGATCCACTGGGAATGGCAGCGCCATTCATTCTTCCTGCGAAGCTCCTCTTACAAGACTTGTGCAGGAAAAGCCTAGGCTGGGATGATGAAATTCCAAACAATCACTTGGCTCGTTGGCGAACTTGGCTAAAGATTTGCCAAAGCTTTCCCAGATCACAGTTGAAAGATGTGTTAAGCCTACCAATTCCGGAGGCATGGTGTCATGTCAGATCCACCACTTCTGTGACGCCTCTCAATCAGCCTATGGAGCAGTCTCCTATCTTCGCCTTGTTGACATATTTGACCAGATTCACCGCTCTTTTCTGATTGGGAAGTCCCGTCTCGCTCCGTTAAAGCAAACGACTATCCCGAGATTGGAGTTATCAGCTGCCACTGTATCAATTCGACGGACAAGATTTTGAAGAAGGAGTTAGAGATACCGGTCGATACCATCACCTTTTGGACTGATAGCATGACTGTGATACGCTACATTGAAAATGAGTTCAAGCGTTTTCATACTTATGTCGCCAACCGTGTTGCCTTTATTAGAGAAGATTCCAACCCGTCGCAGTGGAGATACATTGATACCAAGTCTAATCCCGCTGACGATGCGTCACAAGGTGTTACTGCAGACTCTTTCATTCAGAACAATCTTTTGGTAAAGGGACCGGATTTCCTTCTGAAGCCAGAGCCTGAATGGGAGTTGTATGGGAGAATACACCTTATTCCAAAATGGAGGCCATTTTATTATTCTTTTATATCCATGTAAATTAGCCCTCTTGGCCTCGTCAGCATGTGTAAAATACAAAAGAATTTTCAAGCGAAAATGAGGCCAAGAGGGCTGGCATTTTGGAATAAGATGTATTGGCTGATGAAGGCCCTGAGGTGAAACGAGAACCGAAGTCGTTCACTGTCCATATCAGTAAGAAGTACTCAACCTTCATTCTTATGGTCCAACGATTCTCGTCCTGGATTAAGCCGTTGAAGTTCATCGCGCTATAACTCCGCTGTCAAACAAGATTTCTCACAAGGAAAAGACAGTCAAACCAAGACGTCCAGAGAAGTTTTGAAGCACTCAGTTTTAAATCGGTGACCTGCCCAGAGTTGGATCGCGCAGAAGCAGAGATTATCAAGTTCGATCAGAGCCACGTCTTTGCAGAAGAAATTGAAGCCGTCAAGGGAGGAAGCTGCGTAAAGAAATTAAGTGCTCTTGTAAAATTGGACCCAATCATAGTGGATGATGTTCTTCGTGTCGGCGGCGGAAGGCTAAGCAGGGCTCCTCTACCTGATGAATCTAGGCATCAAATAATCATCTCCAAGGAATCTCCTCTCGTTCCGTTGCTCATCAACTTCTTTCACGGAAAGACTGGTCACTCTGGTGGAGAATACGTATTAGCTCTCCTGCGCGAAAGGTTTTGGTTGATCCGAGACAACACGAAGAACAGAAGATGTCAGATTTAGCGCACCCTCGGGTCACTCCAGATCAGCCCTCCTTTACGTGTGTTGGGATAGATTATTTTGGTCCCTTTCTCGTTCGTCAATAGAGAAGTCTGGTAAAGAGATACGGAGCCATCTTCAATTGTTTGGCAGTGCGAGCTGTCCATCTAGAAATTTCTCACTCCTTGTACACTGATTCATTCATCTTAGCCCTTAGACGTTTTATCGCCTGCAGGTAAAGGAAATTTGTTCTGACAACGGCACAAACTTCAAGGGAGCTGAAAAGGAGCTTCGTGACGCGATCGCTGGTTGGAATCAAGCTAAGATCCACGACGTCCTTCTGCAGAGAGGCATAATATGGTTTGTCAATCCACCAGCAGCTTCTCATCATGGTGGTGTATGGGAAAGGCTTATCAGGTCTACTCGCAAGATTCTGGGAGGTCTCGTTAAAGAGCAAATCCTCAACGATGAGAGCCTCCAAACATTAGTGGGTGAAGCCGAGTGCATTATGAATGGAAGGCCATCAACAAAGGTCTCCGATGATCCGAACGATTTGGAGCCTTTGATACCAAACCATTTTTTGTTACTTCGCCACGACACGTCTCTTCCACCTGGCCTATTCGTAAAGAGCGACATCTATTCAAGAAGAAGATAGCGACAAGTGCAATATTTAGCAGATCTTTTCTGGATGCGCTGGAAAGAAGAATATCTCCCTTTGCTGCAAGAGCGTCAGAAGTGGTTTCGACCAAGCTAAGGAAGAATTTTGCTGTTGAGACACTGTTATCGTGATTGACGAATCTACGCCAAGGAACCTGTGGGCAATTGGCCGAATTAAAGAGGTCTTTCCAGACAAGCACGGTTTTGTGTGCCGCGTGAAGGTCAAAACCAAAATCTCTATCTTGGAGCGTCCTATCAACAAGCTTTAATGGAATCAATTGAGCAATTATATTAGGAGCAAAAGTACTTTGATTTGTTTACTGCTCGGAGAGTTAAAGAGGCTTATGCGTGACTGTTCATTGAATGAATTTGCGTTCTTTTGAATGGAGATGTGTCCAGAAATGCACGCAATTACGAAAATGGCAAATTTGGCGAAATTTAGTCAAGCCATTTGACGAAAACGACGAATTTGGCGAAAATGAAGAAACTGACAAAATTTCGCCATGATTTTTGACGAACTTGGAAGATTTTATGCAGATAAGCTGGCTCAGAGGGCCCAACGAAAGCGGCGGATTCGACGAAAACAACGAATTTGGCGAAAGTGACGAAACTGACGAAATGTCGCCAAGATTTGTGACGAACTTGGAAGACTTTATGCGAATGAGCTTGCTCAGAGGGCCCAACGAAAGCGGCGGATTCGACGAAAACGACGAATTTAGCGAAAGTGACGAAAATTACGAAATTTCGCCAACATTTTTTATGAACTTGGAAGATTTTATGCGAATGAGCTGGCTCAGAGGGCCCAACGAAAGCGGCAGATTTGACGAAAACGACGAATTTGGCAAAAATGGCGAAACTGACAAAATTTTGCCAGCATTTTTGACAAACTTGGAAGATTTTATGCAAATGAGCTGGCTCAGAGGGCCCAACGAAAGCGGTGGATTCGACGAAAACGACGAATTTGGTGAAAATGGCGAAACTGACAAAATTTCGCCATGATTTGTGACGAACTTGGAATATTTTATGCGAATGAGCTGGTTCAGAGGGCCCGACAAAAGCGGCGGATTTGACAAAAACGACGAATTTGGCGAAAATGATGAAACTGACGAAATTTCGCCAAGATTTTTGACGAACTTGGAAGATTTTATGCAAATGAGCTGGCTCAGAGGGCCCAACGAAAGTGGCGGATTTGACGAAAACGACGAATTTGGCGAAAATGACGAAACTGACAAAATTTCGCCAAGATTTTTGACGAACTTGGAAGATTTTATGCGAATGAGCTCAGAGGGCCGGACGAAAGCGGCGGATTTGGCAAAAATGATGAAAATTTTGACAAGGTTTTTCTGAATCACTAAATGCAGTATTTATAGTCATTAAAATTATGAATGAGAGTAAGTTGGTTGTCCCAGTTCAAAATCTGTTATCTGATCACATAAAGTGACAAACATGCAGGCAGCAGGGTATTGCATTGAATGAAAATGCATTTAATTTTGGGATGTTCATGCACATAGTGCCGTATAATTTGTCACTTGGTATGTTGCAATAAATGATATGTAATGGTGGGTCACTGTACTTGATTTTTCTTTTATGTCAAGCGACTTAGCGAGTGAATGTGATTCAGAGAGATCCTGACTCTCTCATCAGATGGGAATCTGAGCGAGTGAATGTGATTCGGAGAGATCCTGACTCTCTCATCAGATGGGAATCTGGATTAAAAATGGCACAAAGTTTCAGAACAGATCCTCACTAGATTACTTAACCACTTATGTTCAGGCTTCTATTCAAGTATGTTTAACAAATAATCCATATTCGACAAAGTTATCATATTTTTCATTTACTTCATTTATATGAATGAATTTGTATGTTATGGTGAACTTTTATAGTTGAGGACACTTTGTGATGTCTATCATGGAGTAGTATGGTCCCCTCTGCCTGTTTAAAAAATACTTCATATTTGACAGACTTATCCTTTTCATTTACTTCACATAAATATATACGAAAGAATTTGTGTGTTATGGTGAATTTTATAGTTCACACTTTGCGATGCGTATCATGGAGTAGTATGGCCCCTCTGCCTGTTATGGTGAGGGTGAAAAGTCTGTACGTTTACGGGCAGTAGCACTAACGAACCTGAGGAAACCGTTCACCTAGTTCAAAAACAAAACATGGGGAAAGGTCCACAGGGAAACCAACCATCGGGCTCCCAACCTTCAAAAGGAATACGGATATGCGGAAACTGTGGCCGCTCCCACAATTCATCTTCCAACTGCCCAGCAGGGGGACAGATATGTCTGTACTGCAAGAAGCCAAACCACTTTGCTGACGTCTGTAGATCAAAAGCACGAAGACAACGATTCCACTTCGTAGAAGAAGCGAGAAACCAAGCTCCACAAACAAGCCCCGAATCAACACTACCAGCAGCATTTGAGTCGATTGTTTTTAAATCAATCACCATAGCTGATGTATCACGCAGAGGGTCTAATCCTCATGGAGATGAAGTGTTCGTATCAATTCATCTAAGCCTGCCACAGGACACCCACAAGAACACCCTCCTCAAAGCCAAACTTGACACCAGTGCACAGGGCAACATACTCCCAATGAGGCTCTATCGTCAAATGTACCCGTATAACCTAGACGATCATGGAAAACTCAGACCTGGTGCCTTGTCACCCTCGAATGTTACTCTCACTGCCTACGGCGGCTCACAAATCAAGCATCACGGTACTGTTACCATACCTTGTTCCCACAATGGGGAAAACACTCAAGCATCCTTCTATGTCACAGACACCCCAGGCCCAGCAATCATAGGCCTCCCGACTTCTACTGACTTGAAGGTGTTGTCATTTAACCTCTCTATTCAAGAAAACGCCCCCACACCCCGTAACGATACAGCTTCCAAGGAGCAACCCATAAAAGACAAACAGGACCTGATCAGTCAGTATCCCGAATGCTTCAATGGAGTGGGGAAATTCCAAGGCGAATACCACATAGTACTCGACCCTAATGTCCCCCCTGTTCTCCATCCCCCACGGCGTGTGCCAATCAGTCTCAAGGATGACATCACAAGGGAACTAGACGAGATGGTTAAAAACGACATTATTGCGAAGATCGAAGAAGATGAACCTACACAATGGGTCAACAGCCTTGTCTACCGCCGGAAGTAGAATGGAAGGTTGCGGCTCTGCCTGGATCCCAAAGACCTCAATGCAGCTATTCACACCAACCCTAGAAGAAATATTACCAAAGCTGGCTGATGCTAAACTATTTTCTATAGTGGACGCAAAATGCGGTTACTGGAACGTTGTCCTGGATAAGGAATCTAGTTACCTCACCAAGTTCAATTCCCCATTTGGTAGATACAGGTTCAAGCGCATGCCCTTTGGGCTCAAAATGTCTCAAGACGTCTTCCAGACCAAAATAGACCAAACATTCGAAAGTTGCGAAGGCGTCGTAGGAATTGCAGATGACATTGTAATTTTCGGGAAGACCACCGAGGAGCACGACCGCAACATGCACGCGATGCTCAAACGGTGCATAGATACCGGGCTTAAGCTAAACTCTGACAAGTGCTTCGTGAAACAAGAGAAGATCAAATTTTATGGAATAGTTTGTGGCCAAGATGGTATCCAGCCAGACCCAGATAAAGTCTCAGCTTTGAAGCAGATGTCTCCCCCTACAAATCGCCAGGAATTGCAAACCTTCCTAGAGCTAGCAAACTACATGGGCCCATTTATCCCAAATCTAAGTACACTGACGGCCCCGCTCCATGAGCTCTTGAAAGAAAACAACCGCTTCGAATGGTACGTAGTGCACCAAGAGTCCTTCAATAAGATCAAAGAGTCTATCAGCAACAAGGTCACTCTGACATACTTCGATCCTAAGAAAGAAACCATACTACAAGTTGACGCATCCATGAAAGGCCTAGGTGCCGCCCTCACACAAGACCGTAAACCTGTCGCTTTCGCCAGCAAAGCCCTAACGGATGTCGAGGCAAGATACGCAAACATTGAAAGGGAATTGCTCGCTGTTGTCTATGGCTGCGAGAAATTCCACACCTACCTATATGGCCGAAGATTTACCGTCTACACTGACCACAAGCCCCTCGAAAGCATCCACCTGAAACACCTGACAGCCGCTCCCCCGGGTCTTCAGCGGATGCTGCTGAGATTGCAGCCATATGACCTCACCATTCGCTACTTACCAGGCAAAGACATGGAAGTTGCCGATGCCCTGTCAAGATTATCGCCAGAGAGTCAAGACCCCACCCTGGAATGAACGTCCAAATACACGAAGTCTTCCCTCAGTTCAGCCACGACATGTTGCAGAAGATCAAAGAACAAAGCAGCTTGGACGCCGAGCTCAGTGCACTGAAAGAAATGATCCACGCAGGTTGGCCTGCGCACATCCAGCAAGTCCCAACGCTCTTAAAGCCTTACTGGCCCTTCCGGGACGAGCTAGCCACCGAAGTCGGAATAGTCTTGAAAGCCCACCGAATTATCATTCCTGCCACGCTGCAGAAAGAGATTTTGGCGAAACTGCACGCACCACACCAAGGAACCGAGAGAACCAAGCTAAGAGCCAGAACCTCAGTCTACTGGAGAGGCTTGTACAAGGACATACAAGAAACCACGAAAACATGCAGTACTTGTGAGGAGCTCCAGTATAGCCAACAAAAAGAACCCCTAATCCCCTCAGAGGTACCCCCAAGGGTATGGCATACCATTTGCGCTGACCTCTTCGCTCTTGATGGCTCCGAATATCTCGTTGTTGCTGATTATTACTCAAAGTATCCTTTTGTCAGGCATATACCCAGCGGGCAAAGCAACAGCAGCACTGTAGTCAAAATAATGAAGCAACTTTTCAGCGAACAAGGCATCCCCAAGATAGTAAGGTCTGACAACGGACCGCATTTCAACGGCCAAGCCTTCCGAGAGTTCGCTCGAGAGCTAAGCTTTGAACACAATACAAGCTCCCCTCACTATCCCTGTAGCAATGGGTTTATCGAAAGCCAAGTCAAGTCAGTCAAGTCAGCCCTCTTGAAGTGAAAGATGACCAAGTCAGGCCTGACATGTCGCTTCTTTGTCTGCGAGCTACCCCTGTTGACCATAAACTTTCCTCACCTGCCGAGTTACTATTGGGGCGCCCAATCCAAGACAACCTCCCAAGGAAGATTCCAAGGGACCCATCAAATGAAGAAGTTACCTCCAGGCTGACCGAAAGACAGCAACTCCAGAAATACTACTATGATAGATCTGCAAAGCCACTCCGAGAACTTACTCCCGGGCAAAGGATAACCATTCAAGACCTAGCATCACTGAAATGGAAACCGGTTGAAGTAAAGGAAAGACTGGATGGAACTCCCCGCTCATATGCTGTAACGACCACAGCTGGTAGAGAGCTGAGACGCAACAGAGCCCACATACGGGAGTCGCATCAGGACAACAGAGCAGTGGAACCCGACCGGAATGAACAGTCATCGTCCCAAAGCTCCCCTAGTCTTCATCCATCACCCAGTTCAAACACACCTCCACACATCCCCACACAGTTCTCAAACGCATCGCCAGACACCTACACGACCCGCAGTGGCAGATTGATTAATCCCCCGGAGAGGCTGGATTTATAAAAGCTGAGTTAAACCAAGCTGTGATCCGAAGGATCACTTTGGAACGGTCGTAATAGTTTTGTTGTGTTATGAAACAAAACAAAAATCATTGACTAATGAAGACAATGAATGAGGTTAATACATGTCTAGATTATTGTCCCAGTTTGTCAAACTTCTAGGAAAGGAGGGATGTAATGATTCTAGCTATGCAGTAGTCACTTCCGGTGTTTCTGTTTCCGGTGTTTTGTTACCGTGATGCTTTGGCGCAAGGGTCACTTGTTTTCAGCCATATTGTCACTCAGAATAAAGAAGTGTTAAACTCAAGTCTACAGCGTGTCTCGTACGACTCAGAAGTATTACATACTTAGTGTTAATTTCTGCAGCAGTGAGAGCTGAAACCATGAAGTGTTTAAGTATTTGTATTTTCAGTAAAAATGGAATGAATATTGTAACACTATAACTTCATAATTTGTAATGTGTTCTTTCATGGATGCACTGTTTTTAGAACGAGTCATAGACATATTACTGTTTTATTTTGGGTGCAATGCTTCTAGCACCCTTTTCCTGGGGCCTTTCAAGCCAATTCATTTTCATTAGTGTTCTTTTGGGCAACCGAATACTTGCATGCAATCCTGGACATAAGTGTTTATTTATGCAGCAGTGAGAGCTGAAAACTTGAAGTGTATTAAGTATTTGTATTTTCAGTAAAAATGGAATGAATATTGTAACACTATAATTTGATGGTGGAAACAGAGCATACAACAAAAATTGTTCACACCGGTTACATTTGTAATGTGTTCTTTTAGGGGTGCAATGTTTTTAGAACGAGTCATAGACCTATTACTGTTTTGTTTTGGGTGTAATGCTTCTAGTACCCTTTTCCTGGGACCTTTCAAGCCAATCCTCGGCGTCTGCTCCATCATTCTGTGGTAATTCGTCCTCTCTCATAACAGTGAAAGTATTCTATCACGATCA